>JARJDZ010003384.1:0-18914 GCA_030264555.1 Aleochara sp. GC000083
TCCAGCATTTTTTCGAACCGTGAAGTAGAAAAAACCTACTCCATATCATAAGGTGTTGTTAGTTCGTGTGCATCCGCGCTCCGGATTTGTCGATTTGTAACAACGAACACTTAAAAGTTGCATTATACAATTTGTAACGATTTGTAACGCGCTCCTCCACAAGCACAGTGATTAAGATCGAGTAAATTTGAAATTATTTTGGTGCGTTTCAAATTTTGGTGAAACGGGCTTTAAGTTTTCAGTGCTTTGATTTTAAGGATTATATCATATTCCAGGTAAATTTTTGAACATATTAAAGATAAGTTGATTGCATCTTAATTAAATAATAGTATTAATTATAAAATTGAAATTTTGCATTAAGATAATTAGTTCTGAAATTATTAAATTAGATAATAGTACTTATTTACTTTAAGTCATGGTATACTTTTATATTCTATCGACATCATTAACATTAGGAATTCTCGTGTAACATATATTTTTTTTCATTCTGATATGAAATCATCTTTCTTTGCGACCGAAAAATATTAATATTCGCCCTAGATTATATACTACATACAAATTACAAAAAGAAAAAATAGCACTTATCTTATATTTTGTTTCTCCAAAATCGATTTTCGGCAACGCTTTGCCTTCATCAGTGGATGTAATAATTTTTTTTTATTATAAGATATAAGTGCTATTTTTTCTTTTTAAAATTAATATTACATTATCTTATAATGAATAACTTTAATTATATACAAATTACAACCATATTATAAAAAAAATATTTGGTAAATGAAATAACAAAAAAATATTTCTAACAATTTCTTCATAAGACTAAATATTCAAAAACTTCTATTTAGTAGATACCTAATAATAGTTAACCAGAATTGTCGATAAGTACAGTAATATCAAATTTGGATTACTTAAATAAACTTTGTTATTTTTTACGAAATCAGAGTAAATATAATGTCATTTCAATACAATTGAAGTAGGTATTGCAAATATAATGATATAATGACATTTTTATGTAGCGTGAAATTTGTAATATTACATAATTGTATGTCAATTTGGAATTGAATTCTTAAATCACTCCTTTGTTTTCCTTATTTTCGACATCGTAATTTTGTTGCAAAATTTAAAATTGAAACATTTCCGCCCAAAGATGGATTAATATCTTTATGAAAAAGTTGGAAATATTTAATAGCCTCTCATCAATATATGCTAGAAAAGGAATTCAATTAGTATATAATTTGCAAAGAATTATTTTATTTTTATTTATAATCTAAATTGTTTATTGCTGTTTCTATCTGATCTACTAACATTTAATTTGATTTTGATCTTCATTTAAGGTAAAATATTGTTTATAGCAATAGACAATTGTTGCAGAAAATATGTTTTAAACATAGAGATCATAAGTTAAGGTACAAGGGGTGCGGGCCTGCGTAAACCATGGTTTCGTTGACAGTAGCGAATGAAATTAACTAGTAATATTCATGGCCCAATATTTATTTATTTATTTATCGTGAAGCTATCGAGGCCCAACAATATCTTAACAATATTATATTAGCAATGAACGCTTAAGAGAGTATGAAATTTAACAAAATCAGCAAAGAGTATTGTCATATCATAACGACACCATCAATTTTTGAAATAAATATATGTATAGCAATTTTCAGTACTATATAAGTATTAAAACAAACATTAGAGAGAAAAACATCGACGTACTATACAGATTGGCTTTTCCTAATTGAAAAAATTTTTAATATACATTAATTAGTCACATAATTAAGAGATTATAGCCAGTAAAACATTGCATGACTACTGTTTTGATAATATATTATTATTTATATCAAAGTGACAATGGGAAATTACCAGTCCTACTACTTACCATTTTAAAGATATAAAGATATAGTATAAGATTTACATCTCATACTATTTAATAAAAATTTCAACTGTAATCACAAAATACGTAATGAACAATTTATACATATGTAAAAGAGGTCAGATTTGAGTAAAAGATTATCTTAATTATTGGGATTTTACTACTGATATTTCTTAATTTGAAATTATTTTTGAAATCCAATCCCAAAAAGAAAATCAACGTGTAATATATTCCACCATGAATGTTTATAAAGGTACTCAGCGGAAAATATATTCTTCAAATAATTAAGCTGGAATCTTCAGGTTCTAGATTATTTATGTAGGATCACATCAATATTTTTTGTTCAATCGTCTCTCTGCGATGAAAGTTTGGAGTTAACAATTTAATTGTTATATTAAACGATCAGGATATTCCAAAAAATGCATTTCAAAATTACTTGCCTTGAAGGCAAGTAAATATCTGATTTAAGCCTTTCTAAATATATTTCATTAAATGTTCTTATCAAACTGGATTATGTCACAAAAAAATATTAAAATGATAACATTGTTCTTGAAATATCTATCATTCTCTAAGTTCCATCTCATTCGTAATGTTAGGATTAAGGAACCTTTATATTTGGCTTTATAACCTGGATAAATTTTCTATTTGGCTATAATTCATGATGGGAAGTTTCACAAAATTTTAAATAAGCAATCAGGAATTAGCAGGTACTTCTAAATATTTAATTCCTCAAGTTGACATAATAATAATTTGTTTTCAATCAACCCGAACCTGTAATGCAAGACAGCAAAAATTACAACAAACAATTATGCAGATTAATTTTACAGATCAAAATTGTATATCAAATTATACTAATTAATATCCAATCATTGGAAATTAAAAAACAAATTTTGCGCGCATACGAAACTAATAGTTGAATAATTAATTAATGATAGCCAAACATTAATTTCGCAACTATAGATTTTAGAGTTTCCTCATTAGCAATAATTAATTGCTGTGTAAATTTATATAATCAATAAACATTAAAGGAAATTCGTATATTTAAACAAATTTCTCTATGCTAAAATATTTTTTTTAATATTGTATATGTTTCTCATCATACATACATTTTTAGAACATGAAAGTCTCTAATGAAAAAAACAATGTAATTAAATATACCAACATGGCGAATTATGCAGGACAAAACCGCGAACACCACAACAAATTAAACAAGTTCTGTAGTGCTCGCATTGTAAATGTGCATTTTAATAATAATATGCATTTCATTGTTGTGTCGTGTCCGTGTCCGCCTTTATTCTTGGTTTTGTTGTTGGCGCACTTGTTTATTTGAGGAGTGTGTCGTTGACTCTGGTTATTTCCAGTCTTTCGGTGCGCGTTAGTGCGTGGATAGTGCGAAAATATTCGTTTTATTTGCTCTATGCATTCTCGGCTCGCCCATTTGCACCTTTCCGTGAACCCGGATTATTAATATACGCACGGAGAAAACGGATACAAGATATCAAAATGGCTCAGACGTAAGGAATACATTAGCAGACATAAAAATAACTTAATGTACAAGTTCTGTGAAGTTATAAACAAAGAACTCTAACCTCAAAACATTCATATACATTATTTGTAAACATGAATACAAGTCATGCAGATATATTTTGACAATGAACTCGAATTAAATTAAGATAACCATTGCTTTAAACTTCCTTCGTCTGTGTCTTTATTATTTGTTTTATTTTTCATGATTGAATTCTTATTTTGCAGTGGGGACAGTGCCATGAAGGGCTGGTTCGATGCATTTCGTTATGATGGCGGTCCAACATTATACAGCTTCAATAATCGAACAGCGGTGACAGGCGATGTGACAATCATCACCTTCCTGATCATATTCTGCACGTTATATGTTGCATTCCTTATCATTTATCCGGGAATCCGGAAGGAGGTTCGTGATACGTATCTCTTCCTAAAACAGTCGTTATTTACAATTTGTACTTTACAGAGATTCACAACATTTTTCACAGTCACTCTGAGCCTCTTCACTGGAGCTACAATTTTAGGTAATTTGTAATAATTGATCAATTCTGTAATATATTTTTGGTGTGATCATGTGATTTTGTACAACTTAATGCGGCAATGATTGAGAGTGTGTGCAAGTAGTGTTGAATGCAATGCGACCAGTTCCGAAATGTAATTTAGATTCAAGGAGAAGGACGCCATCAAAGAGTGACTCAGGTGACTTAATGCTATTAATGGCTGCGGTTTCAGTTTCCCTGTTCGGTTCCGGCTGGCATGTCGGGCATGCATCAATCGTCAGCAGCTACAAGGCATTCTCGAAAGAAAAAGTCGTCGCCGACATTGGCGTTTACGTGGGCCTCAAGCATGTGAACATCACTCTTCAAGGTAACTCAAACGACTACACACGGGTATTCCATTCCTATTAACTATCATAATGCAAACTGGTTGGAAGAAACGACTCACAAGCGCACGTAGAAGGTTACGTTCCTATTGAGGATTGTTTGGTTTCAATAATACGTCCAAAGGAAATGTCCGATTAGTTTCTGATAAGTTAACCTCCAAATTTTTAGCTGATGACTTCATTTTATCGAATCACCAATTCTGGAAATATTACTTAATGAATTGTTTCACATAATTTCACCAATTTCGAAGAAAATACTGCACAATAACATTTTCATGAATGAATTTTGTTTTATATGGATAAATGAAGGAAATCAAATCTGGTAAAAATTCGAAGGGTGCGGTGGAAATCAATATATGGAGGGAGCATAACTACATTTGTCATTTAAAAATATGAGGGGTGCGCTCGATTTGAAAAAAATCGTACGCATGCGCATTACCCTCAAATTTCACAAGTATAGTAGGAATGGGGAGATTTGGTTTTTATAATCTTCCCTATTATCTGAAAATATAAAGGAGCTCTAATAGTCAACATACTTCAAAGATTATAAACAGATACATTTGGTAGATATCAAAGGAAGAATTAAATGTTTGATAAAACATTCCTAAAATAGTTATACTTTTTCACAATAAGATATGTCATAAAAACCATCCCTCACCAATACCAGTTTAACTTCAATTTCAAATCATATGTTCCCCCCAGATATTAACCAAAACCGTCAAAATTTTAGGATTAATTACTTCAGACTCAGCTTGTGTAGTAATTAATTTCATTTCATTGAAGAACCCACGCTAAGTTTGGTGAACATACATTACCACTGCAATTATCGTAATCAACATGCGGATACGGGCAGAATAACCTTTATTTAATAATAGCCTCATTTAAAACCAACCCGCACGTAACATCTTACTGCATTGCGCAACTTCAATGCAAATGTGCGTGCGTCGTACTTCCATAAATCAAATTAATTAATCAACGCGCCATAACAATGCGATGTTGCAGCGACGCCGACAGCAAACACGTCCTCCTCGTCGGACATCGACTTCAACGAGCGCTTCTACTGGCTGACCTCCGATCAGATGGGCGATAGCTTTAAGGATGCGCTCTTCAAGGGCCTTCCATATCCGATACTCACCGTCGCAGAATATTTCAGCCTCGGTCAGGAAGGTCTCTCCTGGGGCGGGCAATACCGAGCTGCTGGCTACTACGCGATCATTATGCTCTGGTCATCGTTCGCCTTATGGCTGCTGATGAATCTAATGTTGATCGTCGTCCCACGTTATGGTGCAGTTCTCATGACGACCTGTGGTATCTTTCTCCTTGCCACGGTTTGTGGATATTTGGGCATGCTTCCTGATAATCCTCTGACGATACATCTCGAAGGACGCACTCTGTATTTCCATTTGGGATGGTGCTACTGGTTGGTGTTTTCTGCAGGTAATAATCTAATAACAAATTAATAACATATTGCTATAATTGATGTATTTTCAGGCTGTGTCTGTTTGCTGAGTGGCATTGTGATAACAACGATAGAAATACTATTCCCGAATAGTTTCGCAACCATTCTTGAAGTGGATTACGATACGCCGTATGATCGACACATAATCATCGAGGATAGTCATGGAAGAAGGTTCCAGAAGAAGCGCGCAAGTAGCACGAAACTGGAGGAACCCTCCGGTATTAGTCTCGGTACAAGAATTCTTAGGTATGTATGCTCTTTGTCTGTTGGAGTTGCTGTTGTAGTGTTGCGGCATCATAATTGTTCTGTTTGCAGACGCTTGTCTTCAAAAACTCCTGAGAAAATGCTCGAAAAGCGTGGCGTTGATAATCAAGCGTTCGAAATGGAGCCGAGAAAGTCTTCGTGGCAGTATCCATTTCGTCAACGTCACTCTCTGCCAGAGAAGAAACTCGCGCGGACTGTTTCACACGATTCGCTTTCGACACGACATTCACGTGAAGTTCCTTCGATACATAAAGATTTTAGTAGGTACGTATGCAATTGTTGAATGAAAAACAATAATAATTATAGGGTAACAGTTTTTTCGATAATCTAAAAACTGTAAAATTTCAAAAAATGTCAAATTAGTCGGGTCATTTCCTGGTTTGAATAGTCAAATCAGATAATGAAAAGGAGCAATTGAGATTCATTATAATTTACAAAAATACAAATAATCTATAAATTAGTTGTGGATACAAGTAAAACAAGAACGCAAATAGTTCTAATCTTACAAAGTTTATTTCATCCTTGATTGTTAATTTATGTAATTTATTTGTTTTTAGGTTAAAAAATCAGGATAAAATTCACGAAGTGTCAATGTGGTGATTTTTAACTAGGAATGCGAATTAATATAAACGAAAATGATCGAACGGTGAAATATTGGATAATGTTGCGTGTGCAATCATGATAATAATTAATCCGAATTCAGCGACGACTTGAAATTCCATTAGCGAGTGAATGAATGATTTACTGATTTAATTGATTTGAGTGATTTTACACATGTGATATCATTGTTATTTAAATCCATGCGATGTGTACGATAAATTGTTTGATTATCCATGTATTGGACCATTTATTTAATTTATGATGTAGGTTAGGTAATTGTAATCACTCGTAATGCCATAATTGTCAAACTATTATTATTGTGAACAATGTATCTTGCATATTGCCCGATCAGTCGCAATTGTTATTAGAAATTCGTTTACAATAAGCTGCAGTGTATAACCTCGCCTGGTAAATGATATGCAATAATACATTTTAACGTAATTGTGTAAATAAATCTGATAGTGAAATAATTCTTTTAATTTAGCAACCATTATCCTTTAACTCTTTATTACCCGAATGAGGATAACAATTGGCATCAAATAATAAGAAAAAAAATAAAAATTCGTTATGGCGATTTACATGATTATCCTAAATATCCTAAATTTTGAGGAAGGATAACGCAATCGATTATAGCTAGAAAAAAATTCAGTTACAAATATATGTAATTAGATATAATTATAACAATTGGGACTTTTCTCTCAAATATTTTTTAAATATTCTTAAATTATTCTGAGATAGTTATTTTCTTATAGTAAATGATATCCCAGGATAATCAAACTCAGTTAATACTAACTGAAAAATATAATTTTCTGTATCAATTATTTTATAATTATTAAAATTATCTGATAAGAAAATATTTACTTATTACAAATTACAAATTATTAGAAAAAACCTGTCGATTAATATCAACACAATTTAAAGTTTCCTTTTGTTATTTGCAAAGTTCGCAATAATGAATTTAAAATATTTAATGAAAATTACCTCAGGATTTCACTAACTAACCAAAAGGTTTCCATTAAAAGAATTTGCAAAAACAGAAATCAATATTTTTTAAGAATCATAATTAAAAAATAAAATTTAGACCAAAAATGAGAACAAATTAAATCAGTTACCAAGTTATTTGGAATAAACTATTATTTTTAGCAAACTTTTCAAAAAGGCTTCATTAATTTGAATATTGTAGAATTTTAAGATGTTTGCCTCGAAGAACAGAATCATATGTTAAAAGATCCAATTAAATTATTAATAGACAATTATTACCTGCTATAAAACAGTATTTTTAGCCATAATTTGAGTAGAAAGAATACATAAACTATTAATTTTTAATTGGCGTTTTTAAAACAATTAGTATTTCCAAATGAATATTTTCTAAAATATCATGAAGAGTATAGGGATGAAAAGAGGTGAACTAATTGTAAGTAAACAAAGTTCATAATATTACTTTAGGAGTAATCAAACATCGATATAGATTGACAACTACAATTAAATTAGATTGATGATCTTTATTAATATATATATTTAATATAATACTGTTTATGTTAATATAATTTGTGATAAATATAATTACTAAATATCTTACATGCTACGAACTTATTGTAATTGCACAGAATTTCATATCAAATTTCCTACCGCATTAGTGAGTTATAAATAGATAAATTTTGCATAAATATTTTAATTTATAAAAATAGTTACATACTCTATTTTAAATGTATGCAAATAAACATGAATTAAGCTTCAATAAAATGAGCTTAAATTTATGAAATACTTGCACTCACTCGTATATTATAATTATCTGAAACTTAAATACAATCCAATGAATGACGGATTTAATTTGCTTGCAAATCTTGGTGTTTCATTTTTGGACTCCTTTAAAATGTCGTTAATTCCTCAAATCCGCCATTGCATTTATATAGATAGCTTCAATAATTTATTAATTAATATTACTAAATTCAGCAATATTAAATACATTGTATAGTATCACAGCATTAACTCCGTGCATTTAAAAAAGGTTGCACCATCAAAGCCATTAAAATTATTAATTATCTTATATCATATGTTTCCTTTTCAGTTTATAATATTATAACGTATTTTAAAGATGGATTGTTGACTGAAACGATGATGTAGATACATATTATTGAATGTGCATTCGTTATATGTTGTTTTAAATGAGAGATTTGCTTTTTATGTCAGATTTATGTATTTTTAATGTATTATTTATGATGGGATAGCGTCTTATTCATTCGGATCGTCAGAATCGTAATTTAAAATGAGGAACTCGTCGTCGGACTCGTGTCATCTCGGAATCAGGATGCTATCGACTTCATAAATCTTCGATTGGGCGCTGGCTGATGATGCAATCGAACATTCCGTTTTTGCTGGATGAATGGTCACACGACTGTTATCGGCGCATCCACAACAGCTACATCTTGCATAAATTAATAAACCTGCAATAACAATAACAATTATACTTAACTCAAATTGGAGAAGATTATGAAATGTACCTGCAATCATCCATAAAAATGTTGCATGCCAAATTTCGAGCAACAAAATACTTGCTAGCATCGTATTCAAGACAATTGCAACAAATCCAACCATGGGGAAGAAAATGGTTGATTTGATGGTATTTTCCGGATCTGGTGAACCTTGTGGCATTGTGTAGATTGTAATTAGGCAAACAAAGAGACCTGAAATTATCGAAATGTTAATTATCTCATTTCATGATATCAATTATTTCATCTGACAGAAACAGTGAAATCAACTTACATATGAGTGCCGCAATGCACAACCAGTATTGATTAAAATTAATTCCCATTGCTAGTAGCCCAGATAACAAGCACACGAAGAATATTAAACACAGGACGATGCGTCCAGAAGTTACAGTTGGGGATTTCTTTGTACTCATGATATTTACATTTGCCACCTGAAAATATATACATACATTGATTGCATCACTTTGGAATCAAACAAAGACTGATTTTATGGATGATTTTGAATATTAATTTTAAAATTACCTGTATACTAGCTCTGTATTCCTGGACAACTGCATCAATGTCAGTTACACTCTCGGAATCATCCGCGTCACTGCAATTCGAATTGATTGGTTCGTTCGCATCACTATCCGAATCGGGTTCATCAACTAATTCCACATTGGCTTTGCTGTAATGGTCAAGTAACAAGTACTCTTTATCTCCGGACGGACCTAAAACCAAAAGAGATAATTTAGCTACAAATATTGCTTCGCCCCAAAAATAAAAATGATTACTTTTTCGGTTCTTCGTGCTATTGCGGACATCCGATGTAGTCAAAGTGACTTTAGCCTTCTTCAGATAACTCGGAAGCATATCATAGAACGATTTCGTGATCCGATTCATCTCGTGTTTGTTGCTCTGCAGCTTGCTGTAGTGGATGGTACCTGGCGTCTGTCCGAATGCGGGTTCTTCCGTTGAGATATCCGGTTTGTAGCGGGTGTACAAGGCGCACATCGCCCTCAGCATGCACTTGAATAATGCGGCAATGTTGAGCATTCGC
This sequence comes from Aleochara sp. GC000083, assembly GCA_030264555.1. NCBI lineage: Eukaryota > Metazoa > Arthropoda > Insecta > Coleoptera > Staphylinidae > Aleochara > Aleochara sp. GC000083. The sequence goes on from JARJDZ010003384.1 coordinate 10,120, forward strand.
ACCAAATATGCGAGCGGGCATGCGAACGCCAGAATCGATGCGAGCGATCCTGCGGCAGAATTAATGGTCCTGTCAGAACGCTATCGGGGGAAAGTGCAAGAAAAACACCGAAATATAACACCAACCAGCTGTAAATATCGCCAGCACCGGCGCGCCAGTGAACGAATTTCGGTAGAGGATTGGCGATGCTAAAACTTTCCAATCACGGCCGGCCAACTTCACCAATAAATTATATAGCGATGGCATTATTTCCGTCAGCGATAAGCACACCACGCAAATGGTGAGTGCGGCCATTACCGGCCGGGCCCAGTCGACGTCGCGCACCTCGAAGACTCGCACCAAAGGGATCGCAATTCCGGCAACTTCGCTGAAAGTTTTTCAATTTGATTTCAATTCTCTACAAGCATTATACCTATAGGAAACACCTACCGATAATGCGACATTAGAGTAAATATAGTTGCAACCAAACAGTAGCCGATCAAGGGTATTATCACAACGGTTAACATTTTGATTTTCCTTCCACGTAAGGCACTTGGGAAACTGTTAGCAAATCCATAGGAGCACATTGCAGATGTCGTCAGAAACTAAAACAAAGCAACTCATTAAATTTCAAAAATATACAGGCCGTCTCAAATATGTTGCCCCCCACCCCTACGTTATCCTTGATTTTTTAAAATTTACTAATAAATATAATTCTTTAGTTTTATAATATTTACGCACAAAAAAAGTCAGAAAAACAAAAGAATAACACACAAAAAAATCCAAAGTTATGTATGGGACATGGGACAGTTAGGACACCCTATTTTCCAAATTGATTTCATTTATAATATGTGATATTAGTTAAGGATATAGCAAAGATATTAGCAGTTAAATGATCAAAAATACCAGGGCTTCGAACCGAAAACCGAAAAAAAAAACGATATTTATGCTGGAACGAAAACCGGAACTGAACCGAAAAAAAATATATCGTTCTTGAGACGAGGTCTGTCTTTTCAGTAATGGACTTCAAATTAGGGAAAAAGGTTCTATGAAAAAGGGTAAAGTAATTATTACGAATGTTGTTTATTTGTTTCGGTTTCATGAATGAATCGGAACTGAACCGAAAACCGAAAGAACCGTTATTTTGGTCGGAACGAAAACCGGAACTAAACCGATATATTTTTGAAAAGTTGAACCGAAACAAAAACCGGAACGAAAAAAATAGCGGTTCGAAGCCCTTAAAAATACAAATAATAAGTATGCTGTTTTTCTTGATATTCATAGAAAACAATTTAATAAAGTTGAATAAAACCTTGTCTACTACATTTGCATGTGATTTAATTTTACTTTTTATCGCACAATTAATTATATTTTAACTATTTATGAATTAGAATTATAATTGTATACGAGTAAACAACAAAATAAAAATAAAAATATAGAGTAGAAGGAATATACCGGTTCTATGCGCACGTCAACCGCACCCTCATCCAAGGTGCACAATACGTTAACTGGATCTAGAATCGGCATATTCTTGCTACTAATATTATTAATGGGTTGTTTGGAACGTAATTACGTTTTTTGTGAAAATGATAGACAGGTTTCGTATAATAAACAAATTCCTTGTTAAATTATGTATTGATAGTTTTGGTCCAACGCCATTTGTCATCTTGATGGTTGCAGCATAATACCACGCCCAAAATTACCGGAACGAAATAGTATTAATTTGAATTTTTCACACATAAATCTTACTATATGAGCAGTCTAATCATATAAAAATTATAAGATTAAGAGTGAAGTAGGTTGCAAAAAAATACAATAAAATCCTCTGTCGGGAAAAAACGAAATGACTTTCCGAACAACCCAATAGTTTTGCTATATTAATAAAACTATTACATGTGATACATGAACTCAACCCTAAACTTTATCAACTTTCGAATGGAATAAAAAATATAGAGTGAAAAACAGAACTTTGGCCCATAATTTTCTTGCGCGTTATTATTTCGTTTTTCTGAGTAAATATTAAGAAACATAAAAAAAATTGAAAAATGGAGGAAATAAATAATGGGTGGGCATGATAACTGAAACAACTTGATATTCCGTATGTGTAGAAGAAAAACTTACACATCCCCAAGATCGTTTGCCAAAATCATCAGTCCAATTCCAGAATGAGATGTCCGTATGGTAGCCACCAACAGTTACGAAGAATCCAAAGCTGATCACAATACTTAGCAAAAGCAGGACGCAAAAATAGTACGATTGCTGCAAACATTCATACATGAACCAATTCTTTCGGCAAATAAGAGAAACAATATGCGGTATTGTGCCAGCAGGTATTTACCTCCAAGCCCAACATAAATAATCCTGTTATGACGGCAATAATAGCGATCCCGAGCACGTCCGGCCATGGTTCGCCCAGCGAATGCGACTCCAGCCCGAAAAGCCATTCGCGCAATCTTTTATCGCTCATGTAATCCATGGTGGCACTCGCGACTCGAGCACATGTTGCAGCCGCCACCAAATTCTGCAGAATGCTCAACCAGATCTCGTAGAAGGCGAGGATATTTAAGCAGCCGCGGTAGCGTGTTAAGGGCTTCTCGGCATTCGAATAAGTGCATACCGCTGAAATAACAATTAAAGTCAACATGGATTTCCAAGTACATTGCACATTTAGATAATGATAAAATATGGGATTTCTGGATTTCTCATGTACAGAGATTAACTATTCACGTGTTTTCAAGTTGTTAGTGTAATTTCGTATAAAATTATTAATCTAATCAGACGCCATTTTGAATAATGTGGGCCTGTTTTCAAATATATACAAAACAATCAAAGCAATTAAGAAAATACTAAATCTGCCCTGGTATATAATCACAGAATCATTGTACACGGAAAACATGATATTAAATAATGATCAGTTGCATAAACTAGAACAACTAAAGCTATATATTGTTAACGCAAAATAAATCACATCATCAATATAGTACGAGAAGAAAATCAGACTTAAAAATCAAACATGTAAGAACAAATTTGGGCCGCAACGAAACTATAAACAGTAGTATTCAAGCATACATTAATCTTCCAATAGATCTAAAAACCATAACATAATATGCTATATTCAAGAAAAAGATAAAAATGTACGTAAAACAAACTTGTTAATTATTATAAAAAATTATGATATGTTTGTTATTTTTTATATAATGTCAAATAAGGTTATTAATTAAACTGTTTCAGGAACTAAAATACAAAAAAAAGTAAATATTAAAACTGTGTGAAATATTTTTTTGGAATGTTCCACTTTAAAATTAAGTGCTTATAAAACATTTAATTGCAATTCGGGCTAACGAGAATCGGTGGCGCCACTCTGGTGGATAAAATTATCCCAGTAAAGTAGTAGAGATGAACATCTTGTTTAAAACAAGTTTTTATTCGATTTCCTTAAGTTGCATTCTTAAAAGTTCTCAAATCTGGTTATATGGGCAAAATAAAAGCAGTATTTATTGTTGCCGAGCTTGATGTATCAGTTATTATACAAGAAAATGGTGTTTTTAAGTTCCTTCGTGGGTTTTCTCGTGACTTGATTTGCAATGTAGGCAGAGATTAGGTTTATCGAGATGTGGACCATTATTCACAATCTAAGTAATGCATAAACCCTCAACAATGTCATTTATTCAAAAATTATAGCCGCTTTCGATTTGGCACTTTGAAGCGCTTCGGAAGCACTTCAAAAGCAGTTGTCAAATAAATATATACGTATACCTTTTGATTTGCCTGAAAGAATTTGAAAGCAATACACTAGAACAGCTTTGGAAACCGTCCTACTTACACCTAACCGGCCTTACATAAAATTTGAAGCAGTTTGATTCCTTGAGTGCTTCAGTTAGAAGCAGTTGAGAAGCAGTTATTGTCAAATCGAAAGCGGGTTATAGCAAAAAAACATACAAACTATCTCTACTACGGCGGCCATATTGCCTATTTTGAAGCGCCCCCTATAGTTCCTCGTTAGCCCGAATACAAGTTTGGAAAACCTTTTAATGGCAAGTTAGTTGCTAATGAGTGAATAGAAAATCTTTTTCAAAACATTTGACATTTTCTAAAAATGCATCGGAATTTTCGTACCATACCTCCATAGAATACATGCCATAAAATTAAGGATCTCGTCAAATTTCAAATGCATTTCCCAGTAAGAAATAGAGATATTTTAAATAACCTAATTGAAGCCAGTTAATTAAATAAGATCTGATTGGTCATATTAGCTATTTCGCTTCACAAAAAAGTACAACTTTTAAAACAATCTGATAGTAAAATATTTCTTTGGGCCGAGAATTGGCAACAGCTAATATCCTTCAAAATCAGTAATTAAATACTTAAAGAGCTACTTCTGTTAGATATATATGTCGTAAAATAAGTTATATAATGATCTCTGCAGCAACAAATGGGTTTGTTGATTATAAAATTTAAGCTTGGTGCTTTTCAACAACAATTGCGATATTTAGAACGAAATACAAACAATTAAAAAAAATAACAATCGTCCATTATTCGCGTTATGCATATATTTTTTCCCTGGTCATCAATCTAGCAATATATTTATCAAAATAACTCTATTTATAACTTCGGTGACATTTAAAATGCCCAAATCACATCTATTTCACATACTTTATTCCTGGGGAATTAACAGCCTGCACATTTCTTTTATATCCTTATATTCTGCTAATTTTCGATCGAGAAATGTATTACGTTATTGTTGCTCAGAAAAAAATGTTTTATGAAGTTACGAATAAAATTAGAGCATTTGTACAATGTTAATAAATAAGCATAATAAATTTATTGGTCATTGATCTTTCGAAGACGATTGTTAAATTTAAGTATTAAACATACAGGAATAATTAAAATTGGATAATTATTTTTATAGAATTCATAGATCACTTTCCAAATTATTTGCTTGTTCAATTAATATACCTTATATTCTGTGAAAGTTAATTATACACATATAATCCATGTAATTATATGTTTACAACAATGTTAACTGTTAATTTAGAAAAGCGTAAACGTGTAGAATTAATTGGAAAAATGTTGTTCAATATGAAAAATGAGCGTGAAATTTTAATTAACACTTTAATAAATTGTACTTGATACATTCGGTGTTTGGAAATGCTTGATAAATTAAATGCCGAACGCTAATTTTTAATAAATTTTGTACTCAATTATATAAATAATTAAATACAATATTATTTGAATTTTTTGAAGTCATAAATTAATAAATTCTTAGCTCAAAAGATACGTAACTAATCCTTGCATTCTCTTACTAAATCAGGCAAAAATTAATTTGCTAATCTCACTATTGATATCTCTAAATTGTTGTTGACGCATATTAAAGACACTTATAAAGAAGAAACCATGTTGTATTTATGATAAGTCTGAAATTGTTCACTGACACACATCCGTTTTCGTTACTTTATTTTCTAGAAAGCTCTTTAAAACTCATTATAACCTAATTCTGATGGATATTAAAGCTTACTAATTCTCAGCCCGACGAAAAAATCTGCTAAATATTTAACAAAAGGTTTAGCAGTGAATCGTCACCCATTTTGATACCCTTTAAGCTTTAATTAACGTTTAAGATTAATGAAGGCTTAAAAAGTAAAGGATAATATCGTTCACTATGACATGAATTCAAATAATACTAAAAAGGACAAGGATATAATTAAAAGTCGCTCCCATTTCCAAGAATGCCACAAATGAAAAATGTATAACACGCACAAGAATAGAAGCAGAGAAACAGAAGCAATCCTAATGATCATGTTTCATGCTATGTAACCACAAAAGGATATAAGGTATAGTAATCACAATGGAAAGCTTAGTAATTGCGATGAACAAATGTATTCCCATAATCTGATTTTAAAATGTAATCATATCAATGTTCTATTTTCAGAAGGCAGAATTTATGGGTTCAATGATACAAATAAACAGAAGCTTATAAATAAACCTTTAAATTTTCAAAATGATACAATTCAGTACAAATCATCCTTAGGCCCAGTTTCACAAACGTTCCTTAAATTTTAATGATCATTAAAGTAGCTAATCCATGATTAACTGTCACAATTGTGTTTCACAAACGTTGATTAAATCCAAATCCTTAACTCCTATTGGCCGAATACATAACGAACGTCAAATTTAAGTATCACTAACTAATCAATGAATTAAGGAACGTTTGTGAAACCGGGCATAAAACTTTTATCCTAAGCGAATATCTTTTTGCTGCCTAAAATGTTTTATGGTGTTCAATTTTACCCTTTATGAAAAAATGATTTGTATTGCATTTTCAATTTTCCTATCCCCAAACGCTATAAGAAAACGTCTATACATCCATCCGGAACATATGTGTTGTATTAAAAGGACAAAGTGTGAACTATAACGTCAGCTGAAGAAGTGCACTAACACCAACCTGCAAAAGAGATGGCAATTGCTGAAATTGGCAATGCGAGCAGTGTGCCAGCTCCCGAGTTTTCCGAGGCAGCAAGTGCGACCAACACCACACCACCCAATGCCCAATGCGTGCATATGTTGCCATACTTTTCGAAGCCACTCATCGTGTGACCGCACCACGTGCTCCTTAGATGATGTAACATATACCCCGTACACGAAGCACCACGAATCTGGAACAAGCGATTATTTATCGACAATGCTAAATCATCAACACACACGTCTCTTTCAACTGTTCGGCAACAACTTTTCCCGAGGGGACGTGATGGAACTAGGAACTCATAAAAAAGCACCGATTACTTTCGAAAGCTTCTAATATCCGTTTCCTTACATATTGCTATCGATTTTTGTTTTCAGCACGTTGTGTAATGCATTATTCTACTTGAGTAGTCATGACGACTGCTACAAACAATCCCCCGTTCGGAAGAAATAATACCACAGTGAATGTCAACAAACCAGCATCGAACCAACATTTTAAGATCTACTAAAGTCGTTACTTACCTCAAGAGTGGTCGCTGTGTGTTTATCTCAAATATTTGAACTTGTGCATTGTTCACGTTCACGTTGATTTCAGGAAATGCGTGTGCCCCATATGCGAGGAATGAGGACGGACGGAGGAGCACCACTGCGCACAACACCCAACTGACTACTGCTCCTGCTGACACTACCACCCGGTTGGCGGTCCTTGCGTTACCGCAGGACCCTTTGTGCTGCGTGGTGAGCAAGGAGAACCCCGAGGCGCACGAGCGGGCTATGCACCAGCCCCAGCGCGGCCAGCGGAGGGTATAAAAGAGTCATGCCACTTGGTCGCACGCAGGATTCGTCCGCGGTGGTCGCCGTTCGAGCACAGGCTCGCGGCCAGCAAAGCCGCCCTCTTTGGATACAGTAGTCCAGTGTCTCGATGCGAGCGGAGTTCTGCTGTTAGGAGAGTCCTATCTGTATCAGGTTCGCGTCAAGGACGACTGTCTGTGTGTTTGTTTTTCAGTTCTGCAATCTAGGATCGCAGCAGGCGAGCAGGCCGGATTGGTCGATAGACGTATAACGCACGCGCTGCGATTTTACTTTTTCATTGCGTTTCTTCTATTTCCGCACAAATTCGCTTTTGAAACCATTCAAGATTAAACTTTATTTTTTAATCCAAATAATTTCTGTAATCAAATCAGCATGGGGTTCATATAGGTAAATGAATTTTGGCTTGAAATTATGTTCAGACCTTGTTATTCGACGAAGTTATCCCGATAAATTAATTATTTATGCAATATTAGGTTTAGAGTAGAGTTGCATATATCATATCGATCACCTAAAGCGTATCTCGTGCGAATTTCCTTAAATATAAATAGAAAATACCATCTAAGGCTATATTTTGATCCTATGGTTTACGTTTTCAAAACATTACCTAAAAATTATGAATGTGTAAGTCCATTGAGCGAAGAAAACCCAAGTTTAAAAATACAGTAAGCTTCATGAAATATTTTCTAACTTTTGCTAAGCATTTACCTATGAAAATAACACAATTATTTCTATCTATGTGTTTAGTGCAAGCTTAAGTATCAAGATTACATATTTACTACTTCAAATTATTAAATATCTTATTTTTATAATAACCGCCAATTTCATAAATACTGTATAATTGCCTTAAATCGTACCCCTATGCAGTTTCCAAATTTGTACAAACGATATGACTTATGCAACTGACTGGATTTTATATCAGATACAGGAACTGCAAATAACTAATATTTTGCCGACAAAAATGTATTTGTAATGGACCGAAGATAACTTGAAGGATGCAATTAAAATATACCGTTCTAAAAAATATGGACAGATATTGTTATAAAAGTCAATGAGAAAGATTGGTTTTGCATTCTATGTAACACTAGCCCATTGGAAAATATGATATATTAGGTATATTGAGGAGTGACAAAAGAAGATAAAGTTTATTTGTGTCCAAATGTTCCTAATTTAATTGACATTTTTGTACACCCATCTTACAGGACTTCTTTATGTGTTTATGTTTTCCAAATATCTTTATGAGAAAATGTATATAATTGAACAAATATACCATTTAGTATATACAGGCTGTCTCAGCTATCGTGTCCACCCCCTTTATCTTCTTTATTTATCAGAATTTCTTGATGAAATTTGGCACACTTATGCCCGGTTGCACAAAAGTTAATAGATGATTAATCAATGATTAATCATTAATTATCTAGTTTTTGAATTTTTAATTAATGATTAATCACTGATCAAGGAGTTAATAAATGTCAGTGAAAATCATAGATTAATCATTGATTATGCATTATTTGCGTTGCACAAACGAAATATGTACTCTTAATTAA
>JARJDZ010003391.1:0-73430 GCA_030264555.1 Aleochara sp. GC000083
TTTATTATTTGTTGTATTTCAGTTTGAAAGTTTGTCAAATGATTCTTAAGGAGTAAATCTATCGAAATATGCAAAAAAAGAAAAATCGATTTTTTTGAAACCAAGAAAGGTATATCCCCCCTTAAGCTGAAAAATCAAAGTGACTCGGGAAGCGAGCCAACTTTTATTGCATGAACCAAGGATATTTTCTTATATTCCTTTGATAGTCACACTAACAACTTTCAGGTCTTTTAAATATAAATTTCTTATAAGGAGTAATACGGATAGATTCTTCCAAGAATTGTTGGATATCATCCCTTGAAATTAAATTTTCTGAGAATTTAAGGATAAGGATAAGTAGAAAATTCTGCAGGTTAATGTAAAAATTAATAAAGATGCGAAGGAAACTTCCTTGAAAGTTTGTAAACATAAAAAGCGATTTAATTGGTAGTTTTTTTTAGCAAATGAGGCATTTTTTACTTATTAAGTTTTTGTTTTAAGTAGAACTTTGTCTAATTATTGGTTTTAGTATCAGCTAATTTTTCAAACATGTGGAACTCGTGTGGCATTATTTAGTATGCGAAATGAGGATGTTTACAAGTTAGCGAAAAATATTGTTTATCGGATAGGTATATGTTATAAAAATAGGTACATTATTTTCAAATATGTTAACCTATCTATGTTTAAATAGTCGTTACATATTATTAGTAATATCGATTGCAATTTTCAAAAACAAGGTGCAGAATTTACAACTAATTATACGCTATATAATGCTATTTACATTTTTTAACAATTTTTCGGAAGGTTCAATTTACATTCCAATGAAATCTGATGGTCTCAAATTTCGAATATTTTTGAAAGAGAAAGAAGGAATAAATTAAATCATTGACAATTAATAAGATAGTTTCAGTTTTAAAATTTAAAACTTTATTTAACATTAAAACAATAAATTTGCACAACCAATAATTACAAAATAAAACCATAATGAAAACGAGTAAGATTCACTCATAGAGTCTAGACGATGGAGATCAATGTCCGAATAATTTGACAATACGATGCAAATTACACCAAATAATACTCTTCCTGCGTATGGCCAGGATGGAAATGGCCAGACAAATTCGAACCCCGTTCAAATTGGCCCTGCGCTAAAAACGCAACGCTGCTTGCAAGTAATTGATTGATTCGATGAAATTTCGCCGCCGGCATGTAATTAACCCGAATATTCGATATACCTGTCATCCGAAAATAGTTGCATTATGCAATACATCCTCGTACACGAATATTGATCATGTCATAACAACGCGCCCGCATCGACGGCGATTGCACCCATCGCGCGCTCAGATTGATATCGGCGGGCATTGGAATAAACGTCTGGCGAACTGATCGCTATCAGACGTCGGATGGGGGCGGCAATCTGGTTTATTTGCGTTAGCGCCGCCGCTTCAAGACACTCCTGCATCGTAAAACAAAACGGTCGAGCGAGCGCGCCAAATGAAAACCGATGATTCATGACGAATTACGGGCCTGAAATTGCAAAGATATCTGAAAGCCTTCCATTCACATTCAGTCATTCATAGGAGACTAGCCGCCACCGTCACCTCCACCGTCACCGCCACCGCCGTCGCCGCCGCCGCCGAGGGCAAAAACGCGCGCGCCGATAACGTGCAAAAAATGGAAACATAAAAGGAACGCGCCGAGTGTTAATCTCAAGCTTTCGTGCCGAATGCGAGGGGGCATTCGGGGGCGGCTCGTGGCGCGCCGCCAGCGTTCATAAATCATGCGCCCGCCGTTGGCCCGCTTGAATTTTTATTACTGCAACCAGCGAACAGTTAATCATTTCGGCGCGCGCGGCCCGAGTTCCGCGCTTTTTCTGCGTCTGTGACACCTGCTAAATGTGCTCGCTAAGTACGTGCTTGCGAAATGACGATTCGCGGACTTGATTTCATGCGCAGGATTCGCGAATTGCACTGATTTCGCACCAGCACTTTCTCGCATTCATGTAAAATACAAAAATTGTGAATCAAAATCCAGGATACTTAAAATTTAATGGAGGAATTAAATATGGAACATATTGTTAATCCTCTTCTGGAATATTGATTTGGATTCGCAAATTTAGCAGGTCCCATGTCAAAATCTTGATTTATCCTTTGCTTGTTATTTCAGATGAATTATTTTTGTCACGCCTTTCGTAGATCAAATTTACAGCGATTATTTTTTCGACAAATAATATTTCTCCCCTATTGAAGGTTGGAATATTCTGCTGTCTTAAATTAGTAATATCTGATGTTTATTCCCTAGGGAATAAAGTACCAGAAACAGAAGTTATAAAATGAATTATATAATGATGACTATTTTTGTCGTACCCATGTCATCAACAAATGAGAAATATCAACAAGCCGAAGGATATGAATAGAATTATATATCAAAATTATTTTCATAAAGTTAATGTTGTATTGAATGTAATGAGATTAAATTTGTATGCAATTCAAGGATAAAAGACGATTTAGTCGTACTTTGGTTGAAGAAAAAAATTTTGTTGTCCTATTTGATGCTACTTTCATAATTTACTTTCAGAATTGATTTTCCTTGGAAAATTTCCAACCAATAACAGAATTTTCCATATCAACGAATCGTTTATATTTTATGCACCAATTTCCAAAATCATTTTTATTAACAAGCATAAATAATTTAACTAATTAGTACTCTTGATTTTAAATGGTTAATACTTTACATATAACTTTGGGAAAGGACCATTAAGAGTGAAATTATTAATTGGATCCGAAATAATCTGTTTAATGGTGGTTTAGTTGCATGGCAGAAAGCCGATCCTTTTGTGAATACAATATCACTGAAATGTAGCTATTTTAGTGATGCTGTGTTTAACTGAATCCTATTTGACTATAAATAGCACATTTTCCTAAATTCAGGTCTATGGATGAATGGGAATATTGAAACTATTGAGGTTTATTGACAAACTGTAGCTATTTTCTGTGATGTGTTTCTGGGAAAACTGAAACGATGCTTTATAAACAAGCACACAACTTGATATGTTTGATAGATCAACAATTTTGCATACGCTTATAATAATAATTTATTATCCTCTTTGAAAGGCGTCTAATGCCGCATAGGAAATATTATTCTTCATGCAAAAATTTTCCTAAAGTGCGAAATTTCAAATTCTGTCATATTTTGGAAAATGTATGATATATGAACCATCGACATTGCATGTCTATGGTGCAGAACAACAGTTGCCAACTTGTTCTAGTTGAGGACCTCTTCTCTGCTCTCGAAAAGCAATTTTGCATGCATTTCCTTGTAGGACTCACCAACTCAAACTTGAACGTCCGGTCACTTCGCACTTCATTGTGGAGTGCCATTGAAAATTGCATTACAAAGTTCGCATATGAGACAAAGGTTGTCACCCTCTCATGTAATTTTTTTTATTGCACATGTGTAATAGAAGCTTAATTTTGAACAAGATACTTCTGAAGAGTTTGTAGTTTTCATCTCCCATAAAAGGATTAAAATTTAAATTTCAATTTTTGCATTCTTTGATTGAAACTGCTTTGACAAAAAAATTTCAGATAGGACGTTTCAAAATTTACCGATTTACAAGAAGAAGTCTATAGTGCAAAGGATAACGAGGAGTACTGCGGGAAAAAGTAGATTATCACACCAGTCTAGAAAAGAAGTCTTTCATTTCAAGTCACGTTCGAAGGTCTCATTTAAAACTTCCACAGCGCGAATGCAGCGCATGGAATAAAACATTTATTTTTATTAGCCAAAACTCCATTCTTTTTAAATCTTTATGTAAGTAACTTATTGGAATATGTTTCAGCTTTTCAAGGATAATATGCAATAGTAAATATTATATTTTTTAGATAGTTTATAAAACATATGAAAATTTTTGCAGTTTATGAGAATAGTTATAATATACAATTCATACATTTCCTGATCCTGAGTTTTGTATTAACAAAAAGGTCGTGAATTTTAAGTTTTGACCTTTATTTTATCCTGATGAAAACCCTGAGAATAAAGTTCTGTTCCCAGATTGATATTAAGTAAGATAATAAGTAGATAACAAATTCAGGATGATCTAGAACCGGCCTATTCCTCCTAATTTCCATAAAATGTTTATGTATATTTGTGAGTTAATTGATCTAAAAAAATCAGTTAATTTTTCCATACTTTTAGCGTTTCTTCCTAGTTTGGTTTAACCTTCACATTTTTTTTGCACAACACTCTTAAAAAACTTTTCATTTAAAAAATTAAGGATTAGTATATAAAATAATACATTTAGGTAATTGACCAATCAAATAAAACTTTTGGGACTGCATTGTTGTCCCACATTTTAATCCTGGAATATACAAATCGCCAAAGTCTTAAAAGCTCAAATTGCAAACAAACGCGGATTTTAATAAAAAGAAACGTTGTGATTGCAGAGGGATTTTTGCGTAACAAATCCCAATTGGAAAATTATTGTGTTTAGACAAACAAATTCAAACCGATTTGTACACGATATCACATTGTATCCGTTTATAAAAGATAATAAATGAGCACACAAAAGCTTCACACTTCACACTGATAGTAATTCAATCTGCTGTGGTCCGGGTTGATTAAACGCGCTTTTTACCCGGCGTCACCCACCCACGGGCACGTGACGCGTCTTCCCGTTCGGGAAGCGTCCCGCCTCCCGAAAATATTACACAGCCACCCGCGCGCCGGCTCGGAAATGTAAACGAAATAAACATAAATCTCACGTCGAGTCCGGGCGCCTGCCCGATCCCTTTGAACTCGCTGATTCAATTGTTCGGCGCAAACGGCGCGCATAAATCACGCCAGCGCAAATGGCGTGACAAAAATGTGATTATCCTCGTTATTTTTAGTGTTTTCTTCGTGCTGTTTGGGGGCGGCGGCGGCGGCGTAATGGACTGGCGATGTACGGCCGGTATGCACACATGCAGACATGCCGAGACATGACACTCGCGCCGACAAGTGTCATCATGAACGATGCGCGGGGGCGGCCGACGGTGGTAGTGTTAGTGGCGGCGGCGGCGCTCGCGGACAATTAAAACATTTAGCGACGCGTTACGGGCGCAATTAGTGCACGACGTTTTTCGGCGATAACTTTTCGTCCGTTGTTTTCTTGCTGTTGTTGTTGTTGGTGCCGCCTCCGGTGCTGGTGGCGCTTTTAAACTTTCTGACAACTCGTCCACAGACTTGAAAGTTTCGCAACATGGTTCAACAATGGTCAATCATTACATTTGTTGGAATTTTTTTCTTTGGGAAGTTTCATTAGCGTGCAGCATTAATGAAGAAATTTAATGGCGCGTTATGATGACGCCAAAAAGCACTGGACGAAATGCGATCCTGCGCCGCCGACTGCCGCCTCATTAACAATACACACGGCGTGCGTTGCATTAGAATGGTTTTAGGCAAATGAGAAATTAAACATTTATTCGGGCGGCGGCGGAGCGCGCAGTTCCCCACTTGGAAAAATGGTTATGCGTACAATATTTATGCGAACCGACACGTTTTCGGCTGAATTCGCGCCGCCGCCGCCGCCGATGCGATGAGCGCACGACGGGGGCGGCTGAATGCCTCGGCGTCTGGGCGCGTTTAAACGGCCGTCGTTTAAGGGATTCTCGGCACGTGCGAGTCTTTGCCGGGCGGCGGCGGTGGCGGCGGTGGCCATCGAGTAACTCGAGAGCATTTCGACGTCGACTGTAACTGAGCCGGTTCATACATAGCGATCGACTTGCGGTGGGCACTTGATAGCCAGCCGCCTCCATGGGTGGAATTTGTACGAATGCGATGACATGGGGGCGAATTGACAAAAGTGGTGAGGCGGCAATGAGTTGGCCGATGGGCTGCGATCGGAAACTTCGAATGTCTCCACGACATTTTTCTTTTATCGCTTTCAAGTTCGATGAGTGATTGAAATCTGGTCGCGGCCTGCTCGCTGTTGTGCGAACATTGGCATTATGCAAATCGGCGGCGGAAAATGGCGGAGAACAACGTCAAATTCAATCGAAATGCGAGTCATTTCAATTTCGCGCAGCCACGCATAGTTCGCCGTTCGCGAATCGAATGCGTTTGGCAGGCAAAATGAAAACAACGCAACGTAGCGGTCGTATTTTTTTGCCGAATTTCATTTCGCTTGGATAATTTGCGTTGACGAGTTGACATGGAATATGGGACGAGCGCCTTCAGGGCCGAACATATTGCATTGTTATTTTTCCTTAAAATTTGCACACAAAGGATTTTTTATTCGTTTATCGAAACAACTTCGCTGTTTATCTATCCCCGAAAATTTGGGAACATTCATTTTGTTAATAAAAGTCCAAGTATATTTCCGGGTTCAATAAATTTTGGATACATAGATATCATTTCCCTTTGAGTGTTCATGGATTTGGTTACAAAGGAAATAAATTCCATATTTATTTTTGAAATATGTCTGATTAAAAATGGATTAATTCATATCGATAATATAATATCAGACACAATTTTGACCAAAACTAATTACTTGCTCTTATATCTGTGTAATCATTAATTTCTAAGAATCTATGTATTTGCAATTAATCAGCTCCTAATCGGATTTGCACCGAAAGAGATTTCCCAAGGGATATAGCTAATGGAAAAATGACAAATTCAACACACAGAAATTTTTACCGATGTGTATGATTCGACGTATTCATTTTCTATGGTAGCTTAATCCTTATGAAGCTAATAGAAAAAGGGGTAATTAAAAATGAAACCTAATGGGTTGATTTCATAACATAGCACTAATCTAAAAAAGCCATAAAAATTCCGTATATATTCAAGAAAATGAAATTTTCAATTGTGAGAATGATACCACATCAAAATTACCGCCCTTAAAATTATTACTTACTATTCTTTGGTACACACATCCCGTTTGAACCATAAATATAAATTTTAGAATAGCGCGTTCAAATTGGTACATGAATTATGAAAGGGTTGCTTTGTTGTTGGCGCGTTTGCAATTAACAGTTGGCGCAATTTCGCAGTTTATTTACGAAAGTGGCTTTGACATTCAAATCAAATATAATTTGCATTATGATGCCGCGATATGCGAATATATTCCATGCCTTTTCAATTGGAATTTAAATTCACTTTGAATATCATCACTATGACACATTGAATTAATGTTATTAAAATGTAGTATTGCTTCAAATTGTTGCTTCCAAAACAATTATTCATACGTTGATTAAATTTATGTACAACAGCATAGATATTTTAGTAGACATTTTAAATATTCTCGATGGAATGCATTTGGGCAACTGTCCATCTAAACTTTTGGGGTACAATTAATATCTGATTATAATCCTGAATCCTGAAGCTTAGCAACCGCAAAAGCCTTAACCTCTCTAATTGCAAACAGCGATGATTTCCAAATTTTGGTCCTTGTTGGACGCATTGTCTATCCTTATTGATCTGTGAATGGGTGGCACCCAACAGGATAATAATATCCTAGGAACATTTCTCCTATTTCCAAATAACCCCAAGTTTTATAATTTGCATTAAAATTGCGGATTTCAATCTGACACATTTTCCAGGATTTCCCATATGGACAATATTTGAAAGTATTTATTTATTTATTTTAGTTCTTGAAATAGTTTAATTAATAACTGATATTAAGAACCTTATTTGTAAGGATATAAAAATAACAAAATTTAAATAATTTTTATAAGGATTTGTAAGTTTGTTTTACATACATTTTGATTTCTATATTCACATCATAGAGTTTTGTTTTGAATAGCTAAAATTCCCAAGGGATTTAAAACCTTTTATGTATAAAAACGAGAAAATTGTTAACAGGAGAAGAATTCACATCCTGGATTTTCCACCACTGAAAAAATATGGGTATTATTTCAATTAATCAAGTAATCAAATACCTGAATTCATCGTACGATAAATATGTATAACGCGAATTTTTTTGCGAACATTCCAGTCTTTAGAAATTTGCAAAGTAGAGCTTTAACAGCGAAATGCAATAACTTGACCTGATTTTAATATAGGTAATGCCTCGACGGATGATGCACTTGTAAATCGCAAAAAATTACGTTGCTTAAATCTTCTGAAGTATTTTTAAACGTGATGCAAAAAACCTGACCTAGTTACTAGTAAATTGATTATTTTTTGCGCCGCATTTTGTAGTGGATGAAATGATCTTTATAATCACGTCCGGATAATTCCCATCGTTCCTAGCAGCATGAACATGATGAAAATGCGGGTTTGATGGGAAGATGAAATGCAAATTCGCCGATGCAAAAAAGAGCAGCAAAGAATCGTTTGCCATGTTTCCTTGCTCTACTTCCGACTTAATTGGCTGGAAGTTTGTTTGTAAATAGATGTACGCGAACATTAAGTGGAACAATCACGCTCCAGATAGCTCCTTTGAGTGGCTGCGACGTAGGAATGGGTCGCGAATAATTAATCACGACTTAATAATATTTTCGAGCGCAGCGAAGTGAATTTGCGTGCAATTTATCTTCGGCCGTTCAGCGCGCGCGCTCATTGGCGCGCAAATTTCTCATTACGGAAAGAAACGGCGCCCATGTTCGAAATCGACGATAATTAAAATTGCAACCTATAGCGTCGCGTATGCAAATTGCTATTTGCCATGTAAACACTCGACGCGCAAATAATAATACGCGTAATTGTTGATCGATACGGGAATTACGAGGCGCAGATGTGTTATTACCCGCACCGCTCCCACCCCCGCACTCAACGGGGGCGGCAATATGGGCACGACTTGTGTTCGACACATGTTTTTTTGCACGTTTCACACGCGCGCCCCATTCACGCCAGCCAGGACAACTCATTAATTATCAGCGTCGATTAAATTTACAATTATGTAATTTCGCGTAATTGCGGCCGCCCGATGTCGAGCAAACATCTATTAATTTCGCCATTGTTCGATGCTGATTATTTGTTAATCAGCGGCGCGCTTCCGCCGGCGGCCTGCCATCGATGCCGGCCGTTTTGATGACAGTATTATTGATTAATCAGGTTAATTAAATGTGAATTTGAAGTGCGGCTCACATGTCGATTGACGCGCACGCATACGCGGACATTAATTCGTGCTTTGGGGAGCGATTACCGCGCCGGACACGCGCCAGCCTTGTGACATGTGCGACAACTTCCGGTCGCATCCGGGCCGCATCCTGCCAATAGCGGTAGCTCATAATTAATACGAGATTAGATTGCGTTTCATTTCGACGTGCGGCCGATGCAAACAGCGTCCATTGAAAGATCCGATAATTCATCGGAAACGAGCTTTCTGCGGACGTGAGTGAATTCGACGTCGCAGTCCGTTTTCATCCCCTTTTTTCGCATGCGATGCGCGTGCCTCATTCAATTAGGCGCGACAAATTTATTCGCCGGTCCCAGCTCGATAAAACGACCAGCTGTACGCACTCGTCGAGCGCATGCAATATTTATTTCGAACATTTATTTTAATTACAATGGAATGTGCGCCGAGGTGTGGTGTGGTGTGGTGTGGGGGTGGTTTGCCGGGTGGCGGCGGTCGAAGCGGTGGCTGGTGCGTCTTGGTGCGAGCAACTACCGGTTGCGCTCGCATGCGTTCGCTTTGTTACCATGGGCAACCACCGCCGGCGAGAGGTAAGCATCCCTCGCGAGCACCTCCAGCCGCCCCCGCTCGCGTCGTGGGAGCACGCGCGTACGCAGCTCGCCGCCGCCGCCGCCGTCGACGTCGACGGCCCAGCCGGAAATATCGTGCTAACACGCTGCTTCCGCCCAGCGCCCGGCTCGGCGCGCTCGTACATATTTATCTTTTACGGCCTCCACTGCCGCCGCCGCCGCCGCGCGTACGCTTTTTCATCATTATCATCAGCGGCGTGGTGGAATTGCGTTTCATAATTTATGGCAGCGCCGCGCGGAATTGGCGAATTCGAAAAAGGTCTTCGTGCAACTTTATTATAATGCTTCAATATTAACGATCCAATTTGATGCGCGATATTAATGTGCACCGTCGGCGGCGGCGGCGGACGCGGTATGAACTCATTGTTAGCGCGAATTGTAATTACGCTTCGCTGACTGTTTCAACGTCTATTTTTTAGTTGTTTCGTCATTTTTGCGCACTAACCCGCCGTTTTTTGTGCCGATTTTTTGCGGCATGCCGCCGCTTCATTCCGCTCAATGTGATCCAGAGTTCGGAGTTTATTAAACGAGAATGATAAATGGACCTTGTTCCATTATAATATGGCAACTAAAATTCGTAATGGGATAGCCGGGGGCAAATGTAAAAATTGCAAGTGTGTAGCGCTGGATGGATCATGCTGAATAATTAGCAAGTTTTCTCTTGGCTTGCTCTAATTAGCTATATAAATATTTAACTTCACGTATATTTAATGTTTTATAGTATACTGCATTTGCACATCAGTTCGTAGGTCTATTTATTCGGAGTTCATTTATCCTGCATTTTCGTTTTTTTTTCGAATTTGTTTTTGCTGATTTTGTGCAATTTTACTCCTTTTTTTTGCAATGATGTAAATCTCCTTATATTTTCTATTCTTCCGATATTATTACACATTTTATTTCCACTGTTCATATTTTTACATGTGTCGAGTATTAATTAATTAATTATTATGAGAATTTCTAGAAATATTTTGTTCTTACTTTCCAGGAAGTTCACTTCATTGTTAAATTAATTTATTCTATATACCTAATTATGTTTTCCACTTATTTTAATAACAACATAACTTTATAAGAGCATTTTCCTACGACGATCTTCATTTTTATAATTGCAATAAAAATATCATACTACATGATATAATCTAGTTTACACAATGTATTTTATTAAAATTTAAATTATTAAATTTAAACATTTAATAACAAAGTAAATTATCTATTTTATTACACATGAATACCTTTACTTCACTTGTGAATAATAATACTTTACTATACTATGGTTGCAAATTTTTAAAATTTGCTAAACTTGGCCATAACATGTTAATTATTAATTTGATTAAAATATGAAATTGCAAATTGTGATTAGTTTTTAATTTTGCAATCCCCCAAGTTAAATGAATAATCCACTTATTTTTATTCCAATTGCAGATGTTTAAAATTAATTAAATTTTGTCTTATGATTATAAATCAATAAATCAATAAATTTGATGATTTAATGATGAAATCACCAATTGTAGTTACTATTTTTGGGCATTTTCCGTGGATATTTTCTTTGTGAAACATTGAACGAATCTCTTCTCCATGATAACTATAAATAAAATATTTCACTTTTACGAGTCTACGGCAGAAAAGGAGGAAAAGTTCTTCGAATTCTTGGTACAGAAATAGCGAAACTTTCAAGTGCTCTAATATTTTTCCATTTCTTTGTTCTCTTTTTCCATTCCTTTCCAAACTTGTCACAGACACCTGAAAGTGCAATAAATAAATAAAATACACACTGGCCTAATAAATAAAATCATCTTAGGTGGAAAATCTGATTTGTGTATTAATGTCATCGTAATAATAATGTGTCACAACTGAACGTTGCAAAGCTCTTCTTTATTCCTTATGCCCAGAAGCAGGAATTCCGACAAAAAAAATTGAAATACTGAGTTTAAATTTTGCGAAAGCACCAAAAATTGATTTTCTGATATTTTTTCCCTTGAAGTTACAAATTTACCTATTATATTTTAAATAAATGACTGTCGTCCTAGTATTAATCAAAAAAAAAAAATGAAAATTGACTGTATTTATAAAATTTTTATTTTCGTACAATCAACATATAGTTTTGTTATTTTTTGCAATTTTATGATTTCGCAATGGTAATATTTCTGTTTAATTATTTATTTACATTCCCATTTTTGTATATGAAAATTATTTAATGGTTAGTTACCCCTTAAAATTATAAACCCTTATTTTCAGCATACTTAGCAAACATAGTCGTTGCTTTTAATAATATTTAATTTTGGCAAGAAGCTCCACGAACCGTGCGCTTCTTGTGTTCGGTGTGTTTTCAGCAAAGAAATAAAACTCCGTGCATGCTCGCCCATTTTCCGCCCGTAGCTCGCGTTGCGATGCTCTCCCGGTCTTGTAAGCTCCCGCGTAACATTTTCCACCGGCCCATTATTTGCCATCGGCAGGGCGGCAGTGTTTACACAACTGGGCGGCTGGATACACGCCGGGAGCGCTCTGGAGGAGTTCATTTAGCGTGCGCGCCAGCTGCACAAAGTGGAAGCGGCGCAAAGCTCGTCGCGATTCCCGTGCAATCCCACCCCCGCCCGAATTCCACCCCCGTTTGCTCCAGACGGCGAGATTTCGGCGGCGCCGACGGAGAATTTGCATTTGACACCGGTTAGACACGCCGTTCGTAATTGAGTGCGCGTGGCGAAAAATTCACCCCCGCGATTTCCGGCCGGCGACGCGCAAAAAGTAATGAAATGTTGTACACACGTCCGCTTGTTTGTCCGCCGCGCTGAAATTTCGCTGCTGGCGAATGTCGACAACATGCGTGCGAGTTGCGTACAACCCTCGCCGATACGTTTCGTCTAGGATGTATGCGGTCGCTGCCAGCGAGGCCCATGGGGCGGCAGTGCAGCCGACACCAAAATTTACTTAGCTCACGTGCGCGCATATGTGCCCGAGAGTAATTGGCAAATTGGCAAACGGCTCCGGGGGATGGCACACCGGCATTGGTCGACTTGTACATAAATAAGGACTTTTGGCGGAGGCGGCGGTTTCTACGTACACGAGCGTACTATCTTACGAGTACGTTGAAGCACACTTTGCCCAAAATGAAAACTGCTATTAAGATTTTATGTCTTACGCACATCCACAACCACCCCCATCGCCACCATCTCCGTCGCCACCACCCACGCCGCCGCCACCAACCCCCTACACAAGCCCGGAAGCTCTCAATGCGACGATGCTAATGCATTTAATACTCGAATGCTAAAACGCGAGACGGTTTTATTGGGGCGTGCATATTAAATTTACGCGTCGGAATTGATTCGCACGAGCGGCTCGCAAAAATCATCGCGGCCCGTTTTTAATACGAGGGTCGGCTTTTATTGGGCCGGAAACAACGGTGCAGCTTAAACGCGGCTTTATTTCATGTAAAATTGATTAAATATTTAATTACGTTCTCATGCGTGCTTCGGCTGAATATAAATTTCGCTCGAATGTGCCGAACTGGGACGCGGTGCAAAAGGGGGCCAGCACGCGTCACAGCATGCATATAATGCGTGTTTTCGCGTTTTTATTACGTTAATATTCGCAAGGGGGCTGCAAACGAAGACATAATCCATCATTTGTCGGGCGGCTGTCGCCACGCGACGCGACACCGTCTGGTCGCGTTGTTTTCAGCGCGCCGAGGGGATGCTCAACAAAGGCTCTATTATGTTTCATAAATCGCGAATATGTTTAATATAAATTTACCTAGTTTTTAGGTTCGTTTTTTGTATGCACACTGTTGAAGATAGAGGAGTTCTTCATTGATCTTGTTCGTTCTTTTGTATGGTATCCCATAATTGGAGAAGATCTAGGAAGAATTTTCGAATGAAATTTTCGATGAAAAACTAATTTTGCAATCTCAATATTTTTATACTGCTTTTAAACATTAATATGGAAAAATAAATAACTTGCTACCTATGACGCCAAAGGAAATTAAGAATTAATTAATTACCAGCATTCAGATAATTTTGCTATTTTGATCTTTTTTCGAATGAAATATTCGTTGGAAAACTGCCTATGTATCCTCGATAATTTTTGGTATTATTTTAAAACATTAATATAGGAAAATAAACAGCTCACTAACTATGACTTCAAAGCAAATTACAAATTAATTTAAAAAATCAGCGTTCAGATAATTTTATTATTTAAATCTTCAATTAGAGTTTTCGAATGAAATTTTCGTTAAAAAACTAATTATGCATCCTCGGTATTTTTTTAGTTTTATTTTAAAACATTAATATAGAAAAATAAGCATAATTAATTAAATCAATCAACGTTCTGATAATTTTCCTATTTTTATTTTTAATTAATTTATCATTAAGAATGTTAATTAATTTTTTCCATTACCGTTTCAGGGATATAATGTCACAAAATCAATAAACCACAATGTTTAGTAATTATCCCTCAGTTTATAAATTCTGTTTAAATCAACTTCAATTGGATTTGAATTACATGTAATGTTTTCTGAATTCCAAATATCAATTTCTGAATATTTCAAGAAACGGGATTACACTTATAACATTTAGAATTACAAGTGATTTTTCTGGATTACAATTCACTAATCATAAGTTTATTTGGTAATTTCTCATTATAGTGAACAAATCTGAATTCCTTTTTTTGAAATATAATGAATTTCAGAACTTAAGAATTACAACCGAAAATAATCACGAAAAAATCTATACTAATGTTTGACATTGACCAGGATTTTTCAATCCATTGTGAAATTAAACTTAGGGGTTGTTCTTTCCATCTTTCCAACTTCACCAGACAACGTATACCATATTACCATGGTAAAAACCACCCTCTTCAAAAAAACGTCATGGAAAAGTTTGGGGATGATTTTTTTGCGACGCATTCATGCACGGCGCGGTATTATGCTTCATAAATTGAAGATGATTTGAAAGTTAAATCGGTTTAATATTTGATTAAGTTGCAAGCGGGCCGGAGGTGGCTCAAGCCAAATTTACGAAGTCAAAAGGCCGCGTTATCCAGGAGCGGCGATGGATACGCCGCCCCATGCATGACGCCACAGTCACCACCACCCTACCACCTCCACCACCTCCACCACCACCACCATCGTCGCCACCGCCGCCGTCGCTGTTTGCTAATCAGTAACGAGGAGCGTGGAGCGGCTGTGTACATACCACCCTTCTTCCATCCAACCCTCACCCCGTCCATCGCGATGGCTCTATCGGGGCTGGTAGCGGCGGCGACGGTGGCGGCGGCGACGACCGACTGTCAGCCCACCAGTTGCTTCCTTCAGCCGTTATTAACACATGTATTATTGATATGCTGGGCGGCCGGCCGCTCGGACCGGAAGCGCTCATTAAACTTGATCGGGTGCATTGTTGGCGGCGCTCCGGGGTGGAAAGTGCAGACCAGCCGCCCCCCGGAGCCGCCCCATCGTCCCAGCAGTGCACTTTCGGCCTCTCGCGTGGAAGTCGATTCCGCATGGTAATCGTGTTGGCACGAGAGCATACGGCCCATTATTACGGGATTGTCGCACTTGGCGCGCGCCGGAAAAATCGATAATTTATGTGTCTCTCGTGTGTGCGCGTGGATGATTGTCTTTAAGTTTCAAATTGCGAAAGTTCGGCCCGCAGGTCGGCTTTTTATCCTGCAGGGTGCGACGACGACAGAGCCCCAGGGAGGTGGCGCGCCGAAACTTCGCAGGAAATTAAACAATTTTCTGATAACATTTGATCGCATAGCGCACCGCGGCGGGTTTGATTATCGAACGAAATATCGTGAATCATATATTTCGAAATCAATTTTCCCGCGAGGAAATTCCACCCCCACGTGATACACCACACACCATTCCGGCTGCGAGGAGGTTCAACTTTAATCTTCGATGCAGGCATATTGATTCATTTTATTGCCGAAGTTGATATGTTTCCTGAATTATTCATGCGCAGTACATTACCGTACGCTACATTGCCAAAAAAGAAACCCACGCGCGTTCGTATTTCTGGAGACATCTGAAGTATGTGTACGCAAAAACGCCATTTTATATTAACGATCGTTTTTTGAATTCATAGTGGATGCGTTCGCTATGCACAAAGGCAAACATCTTATTCAAACTTCAATGCACTAAAACTACATCAATGCATTCGCAAATATTATTTAAATCGTCTGAATTGGATTTTCTTTGCGTTTGCAATTTCAATCACATTCAAGTTTCGTATGGATAGCAATAACATAAAATACATTTCTGTCGTTACATTTATTATAAACTTTTTGTTGCGCTTTAATAATTTCACTGTCTAGTTGTTAACTTTTTGAATTTCAAATATTTAATGAATTCAGTGATGAAAATAGAAATGTGCGTTGGAATTTTATATCTCGAAACTTTGTATCCTTAGAAACTTACTTGTTGACAAGTTTGACACTACAACAATTTAAAGGACAGAAGTAGGTTAAATGTCAATTTTAAATCGCATTGCATCACAGAATTCGAAATTTTCCAGGTTCAGATTCATCTTAAAACAAAATTTCAAATTTTTGTTGTAAGAACACAACAGAAGTAAGTTCTCCTACCCGAAAAGGTTTCTAATGGTTAAATCCCCATGTTGATTATGTCGCAAAAAAATCAATGATTGGATGTAAAAAGGAAATGAATAAAAATTGCAAAAGAGTTATGAATAACAAGTTTATGGTGTAATTTTACAGATTCAATTAAAAGTAAATACAAAAAGAAATGAAGATGCATATGAGGTTAAGAATATTTATGCAAATTTGCAGAGGACCCTTAGCAACAATTTATTGTGCATGTGCAGACGTTACAAGAATTTCCAAGTATATCATCAATTCCACAAACTCGTTACGAGCACCTAGATTCATAGATTCTTTGAAATTGCTCGAGGAACGAAGTTTCTCAACGATTCATTCCACACTATTTTCGATCTCAATCCTCGTGAAGCACAATAAAAATGTTGTGTCAATCTGGATCCTGAAATATACTTGCATTAGTTATTCCAAGTAATTTGGTAATGCAATGGCATTTGCAAAGTTGCGAATTTTTGAAGTGAAAATTTCTTTAGGTACACTGCAAAAAATTAAGGAGTGAATATAAACGCATGAAACAACTAACAGAGATTTTTTTAGATATCGATAACCGATTGTTTAATTTTTCATAGCAAAGTGCCACCCCCAGTAATTTCACAACTCCACCACCCACAAAATGTTAAGCATCTTAGTGTTATTAATTTATATTCCAAATTTGATGAAAATCGGCTGAGTAGTTTACGAGAAAATCGCATGATAAATAAGAAAAATCAGTTTTTTATTTATAAACATTAATAGTGTATGAACAAATTGATTCTCGATATTGTAAGTCAGTAAATATGTCCGTGAATATATAATAAACAATTCTTGAAAATTTGAATCTATTTGGATCATTCGTTTCGCATTTATGTGGAGATACCGCAAAACAATTATTTTATTTTTTATGCCACCCCCGGTCATTTCACAACTCCCCCACTCACTCTATGTTAAACACCTTAGTGCTATTTATTTATAATCCAAATTTGGTGAAAATCGGTCTAGCCTTTTGCGAGAAAATCGCATTCAAAATAAAAGAAATCAATTATTTTATATAAACAATTATAATTTATAAACAAATTGTCTCCCGATATTGACCATGTGACAAATACGTCCGTGAGTATATAATAAACAATCCCTGAAAATTTGAAAGCAATCGGACCATTAGTTTCGGAGATATTGATGAAAATGTAAAAAGAGAACTGGTTCGTTTCGAATGACCTTGTTAGTCATCGAAACTCGACGCGAACATCGACGCGAGAAACTGCTGAATAATAAAACTAATAACAGATGTGCGTCTCCCACGGACACAATGCATCGAGGAATGCGGTCAAACACTTGAAATATAATAGAAGAGATGCAGTAACGAGCAAACAGGAAAAAGCAAATAGACGAACAATGGAGATCGGAATGCGCGGAATGCGGCTAAAGAATAGAAAAGCTGCAGTGACGAGTAAACAGGAAAAAGTAAATATAAATAGAGAACAATGAGATCGGAATGCGAGAAATGTAAACGAGTATTAAATTGATACTTGCATAACAAACATTTCAAACTTATTACGTAACAGGTGCATTTTCACTTTTCAATGTAAAATCCCCTTAAAAAATGTTTTTCTTTATAACTCACGAACTATTGGACCGATTTTGATGATTTAAAAAGTATCTTAAAAGGTATGATTTCAGCTTTCACTTTGACGTATCAGATTTTTCATGCACAATGTTATTGTTTGTAATAAAAAAAATTCAATTGTTTTTGGTTATAACACATCCCTGTTGACGTTTTCACTTCTATCTTGTGTTGTTAAATACCCACCAAGTAGTTTTTGCAACAATTTAATTCCCAGCTAATAAATTTCGCACATAAAACGTTTTTCAACATTTTGCATTAATGAAATAAAGAATTTATGTTATCACAAGGTGTCATTTCTGTTTTTAGAGGTTACTATCAAGGTTTTCACAATTTGGCCACGTTTAGTACAGGAAATACTTCCCAAAGTCTGATAAGATTCAAAAACAATGGCACAAAAAGGAATAATTATTTTAAAAGGTACAATTTAATATTTCCAAAAATCTGTTATTACTTTCCTATTTATAAAAACAAATTGTATTTCAATTGCCTGTTTTGTCAAATAATATTTAGAAATAAAATAAATAAATATTTCAGAAATAAACATAATTTTTCCTTTTTTTAATCTTCTTCAAATTTTCACTTCTATCGTTTGATATTAAGCACACAGCGTGGATTTTTTAAATGCCTCCTCGATAATCTTCTACATATGTAAATATAATTCGTCCCAAACTCAGAAATTGACAATACTTTGACATCTTTTTTTAAAATCATACCTTTGACACATAACCAAATTTCCATTACTCCTTAAATTGCTTAAATTTGCTTGTTTAGAAAAATGGAGACAATTTATGATTGTTATGAGCTCACAACATTTATTTAACAAACAACAACATTAACAATGAATTGGATACGTTCGATTGATAACATTTTCTAACACTCAACATGGGAAATGTGATGGTGATGGGAAATCTAAAATTTGCGGAGACTTATCCTTCTCGCGGCACTTCGGTCCAGTCTGTAGTCCAGTCTCAATCCTCGGAAGGCCCAACAAAAATCCAGTGCTGCCTCGAAGACTGCCAATTGCGCCAAATTCGCAACGAAAATTCTATTGGCGCGTTACATCGGTGGTTGACTTTGAACTCGTTTGCTCAAAATAGGCTGTGATAGATTTTAAATTAATTGTCACATTGGTGACTCCAAAATTTCAATATGCCAATCAATCTGGCAATAATTAGAAGAGAAAATGAATAATTTTTTATGTTTTCATTTAAAAGATCAACAACAATAAAAATTTCACGATATTATATAGATGTATATTTATTTAAATGCTGGCAATATTCTAGTACAATAATCCTCTGTATCATTATAAAATTAATATGCATGCAATAATGTTTACCATGTTAACAAATCATTTATGGGTAGTTTAAAATTTGTCGATGAAAGGTAGCTTTCTCAACAACTTCAGTCCAGTCCATTGACGATCTCAATCTTCTTTAAGCCCATCAAAAAGCGATGCTGCCCCGAAGATTCTCAATAACGAAAAATTTTCCATTCCAATTATTGGTTAATATATCGGTAATTGATGCCTAATTCCTCTTCTTATCAGCAAGATTGCCTGTTTTAGACTGAACCAGGATCCATGAAAATTGAAAATTTGGAGCGTGTACGGCGCTCGGCTTTTCTGAACACAAATGAAATATTATTTTCGGGTTTGTTATGTCATTAACTTTTTTGTCTAACCATGGCATACTATTTTCAAATAAATTTAAGAACAGGCATCTATGATCTTTTCAATCGTTTGAAATTTAATAAAATCGATGTTAACTTTGTTTTTTGTTATTTCATTTTTGAATACTAGTACAAATTTATTCAAAAAGAACCCCCTCACGAAAAAACACCGATTATTTATTATTTTTATGTTATCTAATATCTGATTTCCTCATCTCTATATTTTTATTTAGAAAATTTCCTTCATCATTTGCAAAAATTAATGCCCATATACTCTTCGTTATCATAGAGATTATTATAGTTTTCGACCTTATTAAAAATAGCTTCTATTGCAAAATAATGGAGTTTAAGTCTCATATATTATATTTTGTTTAGAAATATTAATGGCGATGTTAACGCAGAAGAGATAAGGCACTCAACAAGTTTAATAGTTGAAGTGGATCCAAGGAGGCACCTGAGCTTATAAAAGCAATAAAAATTATCCCATTAGCATGGGTCAATTTAAGATTCAAGAGGACAGAAAATTCATTCCGCCCGCATAAAATGCGAGTGGGACGCATCGAGGCATGCAAAAGAAAGCTTAAAAATCTGTTTCTTCGTAATCCAAAACGCAGAAACAAAGGCGCTCTCAAGTCCCACTCGTTCTCGTTTGCGATATCCTTTGACAAACGCGTCGCGTCCGCGCACCACTTACGCGCCCAACTCGCCTTTTATTTTATTTTTTTATAAAATATGATAATGGACGAAAACGCGCCCATTTCGTTGAGTAATGCTTTCTTTGCGCCCGCCGTGAAGAGCGGCGCCATTTTCAGGGTCTCGGGAAATGATCGCCGCGCATTTTCCCCATGATCAACCGCGTCCGCTTCTGTTCAACAGCGCGAGCGTCCCCCGAGCGCGCGTATTGTGCGAACGCGTAATTAAATAATCATTATGCGCCGGCATAGAAACGGCGAACGAATGTGCACACGCTGCGCACGTCCTGATTAGCGCGTGCGGTTCGCAGGATAGCGCTGCAACGCTGCGATTATTGTTTAATAATCTGGATGCGCATAAAATCGGCTGTTGTTGAAACCATTCTCAGCGCGGGACACAAAGCAAATTGAATCGTGCCCGAGCGCGGCGAATGCGGGCGCGATGTAGCGCCGCTTAATTAAATATTTGCCAGCCGTTGATCGACAGGATGCATGCAAAATCGCGGCGAGTGTGCGCACTTCGCACTTCGAGATGTTGGTTGTTTGTTCCTCGGTTTTCATTATCTCCGTAACCATTCTTGGTCGTTTGTTTGGACCATCTTTGGACCATGTTTGGACCATGTGTTTGGACGACTGGTTGAAGCTGCCAATCGAGCGAACTAAGAGTCTGCGAAAAAGGATCTTTAGCGCGAAAGGACAGATTGATTGGAGGTATAAAACCCACCGAAACCGCATTTAAGCTGGCGAGGTCCAATTTATCGGTGGTCTATTGTTTCTTAAGAGTGCGCACTTTCCGGTTACTGAGTTAATCACCTCTATGGTTATGGGGTCGTACTGATAACGCAACCCTGCTCGGGTTGAGTTCCTCGGCTCGCATTCATCCTTCCTGCATTCAGTTTTTAATTCGTCCTAATCTATAATTCAGCATAGTTCGCGGAATGAGCTCGAAATTTGTGAAGTGAAATACCGATAATTTTCCGACATTCAGCTTTTGCTGAAACTTTGTAAAGGATAAAGGATTAAGACAATGATTCATTGTTGCAAATTCGTTGAAATTACTTGCAATTTTATCAGAAATTTCTAGTAATTATACATATTTTATAAGAACTATCATCGATTCCTTTGAAGATTTGTGAAAAGTATTGTTACAGATCAAATAAGAAATTTGGAGGATTTTGGGGATAATATTTAAAATAGTAAGTTTTGATGGTAAAAAGGGCTCGTCCGGGATTTGAACCCGGGACCTCTCGCACCCGAAGCGAGAATCATACCCCTAGACCAACGAGCCTACTGCCTTAATGAATTTTTTAAAATAATTTTGATTAATTAACTAATTAAATAATTTGTTTAAATAAATAAAAGGTCAGTAAACAAGAGGCTCGTTGGTCTAGGGGTATGATTCTCGCTTCGGGTGCGAGAGGTCCCGGGTTCAAATCCCGGACGAGCCCTTTTTGTTGCAAATCTCCCAAAAAATTATGGCCAAAACTTTCTCCAACTTCATCCTAGTGTGTTAGACGTATTATTTTCAAACCTATGAAAGACAGGTGGTCTTAATAGAACTTGCCAAAATATTTTGGCATATATCTTTATAGAATCAATTACAAGAACATTTATAGCATCAATTAAGCAGACATCGCAAAATGTTTGGGTTTGCAGTTCTATCTGCCCTTTTGGCATAAGCAGAGTGGCGCAGTGGAAGCGTGCTGGGCCCATAACCCAGAGGTCCGTGGATCGAAACCATGCTCTGCTAACTTTTTGATTTGGTTTTCAAAAATTGCAGAAATCTTTACTATTTTCCAAAACAAAATTCAGGAAAATCTAAGGGCTTAATTTGTTTTGTTTACCATGCTTTTATTTGAAGGTGAATTGGTCCTATTTGTACCCAAAACTTCTGGTAACCGAATGAGAACCCTGTTTTTAGACCAGTGTTTCCAAATGTTGGGCACTCGTCCCAGAAGTTGGCAATTTGTTCCTAAAGCGTCATTTGAAATCCCAAGTTCTCATGCACCAAACCCAAATGAGTTCGAATCTCTTTATTTACATTTAACACCGCCCCAACTGGACATACAGAATGAAATCATGGTCGAAACGCGTGCATCAAAGGGCACACCGTACCTGAAGTAATGCACCCGTTATCCTCGGAGGCATCCGGAATTGGAACCACCTCATGCGCAACTCCTTTGTGCAACTTCCCGGCGCACTTCAGACCGGACAATCCACGACGAGCGGTAAATAACGCCGCCTCCACCTTCGGGTTCAATTAACCCGACCACCATCCCAGGCCCTCGCCGCGGCGGCAGCGACGACGACGATGGTCTGCGGGGGCGGCTGACGATGTGTCAATTAGCATGAACTATCCCACCGGCACCGGCGCATACATCTCAATTACGCGTGTCGCATGCGTCAATCGGACGACCCACGCGTACACCTCACCGCCGCCTCCCAGCAACCACCACCCCCTAATGGCGCGTGATTAAAAGGCATAATCGCGTTAGCGACGATACGGATAGGTGCGTGGGACCGGCGAAGCACGCCGCTCCTTCAGGAAGACATCAAGCACGGCTGCGGCGACGGCGGCAATCGATCGCAAGAAAGCACCACCTTCACCGCCGCCGAGCTTTGACTTGCAAATCGCACCCGGAGAACCATGCGTGGGGCTGCGCACTCCACGTGAAACACACTCGAGTGAAATCTGTCCGTCATTTCGGCGGCGGTGGCGGTAAAAAGCGAAATGTGACGCATGATGTAAAATGTAAACGTAACACGGTCCTTATGTATTTATAATATTTGCATTCATTTGCATTTATTGCGCTCGCAGTTCCCGCTAGTGAGCGGTCGTGGGGGCGGCTGAGCGACCTTTCGACGACATGGAATGACTGCCGCCCACGCGGCAGGTAATGTCGCGCTGGAATCTCCCGATGTTCGAAGCGATTTCGCGGAATGTTTAACAAGCGCGAGCACATTCTGCACTCGGCTAAATGACATCGTATCGGTATCCGGCGAGATGGATGGATGGGCATTGATAACGTATGCATGCGGGGGCGGCGGCGTTGGGTACATATTCTATTGCGTAATCAAATTTTACGCCTTCGCGTTTACCCACGGATGTCGGTGGAGATAAGAGGTGCAACGCGAATTCGCGAATTTCGGGTCGTCGTCGCCGCCCGCAATGGAAACATTAATGCGGGGGTGGCGGCGTACATTAGTTGTTTATTCGCCATTGCTTCATTAAACCGCCGCCGAAGTATGCGGCGCACGTCGAGCTGTAAAACTACACGGCCGCCTTTCGGCCGAAATCCTCGAAATAAAACGCAACATAAACTTTTCGAAGGCGCTGCCGACCGCCGCCGCCGCCGCCGCCGAGATGCGCGGACGGCGAAATAAACGGCCGGGCAAATAACGAATCGACGTAACGAGCGGAACAGAATTTTTTTCCCTGCTCGCCGGCGACGATGGCGGCTTTCTAGTTTTGTTTCTTAGCAGCTGGGATGTGCGGTTTATGTCCGCCCGTTTTGTTTCGGCCGACCTTTTCGGCGATGACTATTTTATCGGCGCGCGTAATGCAAGCGTGTTTATTTCGCTTTTATTGCCGTTAACTTTGCGATGGCGTTCGGTCTTCGGCCGATTGTAGTGCATACCATTAGCGGTCGCCGGCTCCTTCAACTTTTTCGCACCGCCAAACTTCGAACAGCAATGTTGTACTTTCGCGGTGGTCCAAAAGGCGCGAGTGCACTCAGGCACCTGCGTTGCGATTGGAAAACTTCTGGACGCGCATAAACTTCGCCTGCTTCAAATGGAAATTGCAATTTGATTTATTGTCGCGTGCGCGGTACTAATGCTAACTTTCGATCTTGGACATTGCAATTTGCGATATGAGGGTAATTGATTTTGACAAGTTCTTCCCAGCAAGCAGGTTTGAGCTACTTTATTCCCAAAAGTCCAAGGCAATTGCAAAGTAATTATTTAGAAATTTATTGACATTTTCTTAAAAATCATCAAAATTTTATTCCAATATATTTTTATTGCAAAATTGAGCGTTGGCGATTAGGAGGTACAAATCGTCCTTTATCCTTGAGATTCATACAAATTTTTCCCTCAACCCAAGATGCAAACTTTATCCTAAAGTTTATCCAATAATTCTGACCTGATTTTTTACAATTGTATACACAACGCTCATATACATTCATATCAAATGACTGAATAATGCCCTCATTTCAAAGAAGAGAATAAGATATGACGATATAATATGGATATAACAGAGAAATAAGATAATGACGAACAAAACTTATCATTTGCCAATGAAATGCGAACTCGTTGGTCAAACAGGCCGAAACTACATCCTCCGCTCTTCCAATCACTCACAATGAAGGACTTTTGTTCGCGCACTTTATTGCAACATCAACCGGACATGACGTTCCACTCCTGCTCAACGAGCATGTCGATCGAGCGTATCCTGTCGAATGGCGATGCCAATAAACAATGGCGCGCAACGTTCGATAGATTCCGCGCCGAATGAATGAGCGCGTTTGCTTCGGACAATAACAACAAGAGCAACAACAACAAAAAAATGATTTGCCATTGATGTGCGCGCTGCCGGCAGACGCTAAGGCCGCATGAATTATTCACGAGTACGAATCGTTTAATGATTTATTCGGCCGCTGTCGGCCATTAAACAATGACGCTGCCCGCTCCTTTCCGAACCGTCGACGATTGGGGATTCAACAATTTGGGCATTCTCCAAAATGAGCAGCGAACAAATGTGGCTATTGTTGGGTAGCAGCACATGCAGAAATGACCGCAGTAATTTTTTTCGCAAACGGTAATTGGGCACATTTAATAACAGGAAGTTACTCGAGTGACCGAGCTCGTCACATGGGATACTGCAAATAAAATTTGCACATGTTACTTATCAGTACAATGCAATTTCATCCCGTGGGATAGTGGTCGACAATATTGCAGCATTTGAGACTTGTAAATTCAACGTTTTGAAATTTGTTGAAAATTATATAAATTTAGAGTGCATTTTCTTGTTTCAATTCGTTTATTTCCTTTTAATATATCTATTGATTAAAATTTTAACCCCATTTAAATTAAGTTAAGTTCATTAAACATGTTGAATTCGGATCCATGATTTTTTATTTTACACGTGCCAATTAGTGAGATTTACCTTTTGTCTCATTAAAATGTTGCATTCAACTGTTATATTGTATTTTTTATGGCTTGTTTCTATGAATGGTATATCGATAGAAATCGACCGAAATTTACTGTTAATTAAAGGGGCTTTAATTTGAAGACTCAAATAAATATAAAAAATAAAATGTTGTTCCGAGCTATGGTTAATTCAGTTGAAATATTTTCCTGCGTGATTGACATTTTCCCTTGGACATTTTCCAAAAATCACAGCATTTATATTCCGCAAAATTCAATTTTTTGTTTTATTTTTCAGGAACCTTGAACTATCTGTGTTTATATTTCGAATTTTCATGGAATACGGTATTTTAAAATTATTAGGAATGCATATTTTTTACTGGAATTACGACGAGCAGATATAAAAATTGTTTGCAGAGGGAAAAAATATATTGGAGTTTATACAAACAAATTTTTAACCTTGATTTATTGAATTATTGACCTTCAGTTGTTGATTTTATTTTCAAGAACAATACAGACCAATTAGAGAAAAAATAATATTTCTTTATTATATTTCATTTCTGTGGGATTTTATCGAATTTTAATAGTTCAATTTAAAATATCCACAGAATTTTCAAAAGTTGAAAGATCAAAATGATCGAAAAATTTACCAACCCCGAAAATATCCCAATTTTATTTTGTGAAATTGGTCAAATAAATCCTATGAGGGTCATAAGCCAAGGGCCAAATTCATCGATAAAACAACACATCGGACATAAATTGCAGAACGAAATATTCATCAATAAAGTTGTAACATATTGTTGCAACATATTTATCACTAGTTAAACTGCTCGTTAAAACAATTGAACTATTTTCGCAATATGCGATTACATTATCTATTTCGCCCCAAATCTATGAAACCCTGAATAAAACATCTAAATAATTCATCTTCAGAATTCATTCCTGCTCAGTTTATGCCCAAGCTTCACATCGTTTTGGCGCGAAGAGGCGGCAATCCAACGAGCTTAATTTCCTTTATATTGGCCCATATCGCTATCGCATTTACACGCCGATTTTCACCTCGATGTGACGGTTTATGACAAGGCCATATATTGGGGAGGACCGTCCCCAATGCGCGAGCCGCACATTGAGGCAACAGCTTCGGGGGCGGCAAAGAAGGCTCCGGCTGGCATCCCGATAAATTGCGCGCCTCTTAATAAAAACTCCATGCGCGCGATTTCTGCCCGCGACGTCTTTTACGAGGACCGCCATCGTCGCCACCCTCGCCGCCGCCGCCGCCGCACGCTTGCAGCTCGTTCCAGCCGAGCGCATCGCTGATCGATGGCTTCGTGCCGATGGCGGATTGATGCGCGGATTCGCTTGACAGGCGACGTCAAAGCGAATTACAAGCAGTATCATAATGTGATCCTTCCTGCGGGGGCGGCGATCAGTGTTTACGCATGCTATGTCCTTCCATGTAGACAATGCTCGGACCGTACAGATTGCTCATCGAACGAGGTCGAATGGACATTGCATGGGGTACGGGGGGCCGGAAAATATGAATTATTTTCTACAGGATCTTGGTACTCTAGGATGAATTATTCACCGCGGAGCATCACGTTTGATTTGATTTGTGCGGAAACAATTCGACCTTTCGGCCCGTAAGCGATGTAAAAATGTGCAGTCTCGGCGAAATGTTGTGTGAATGTTCGCGAACGTGCTAAAAATATCCGAGTTTTACATAGAAATCTACTTCCTTTTATATCTCCATAAGGATACGAAGGAGATACAGACAACTCAACAAACGTATCCAAGACAAGGTTGAAGCTTACTGTTCATATTTCCATGGGTTCGTCGTGATTTAATGCAAAGATCAAGGTAAAATTTTGAATTTTCCTCAAGGAATTGTATTCTGACGGATATGGGCAGAAACATGGAATTAAAAATTAACATTAGAAAATGTTTTAGAAATAATTTTAATTCAGGACCAGTCACAAACAACAGTGACGACCTTATGTTTCGTCATGTCACATAGGACTGTAACATTTACCTGAAAACTTTGTCACACAACACAAACAATTATTCGCAGAAACCACCCCCAAAAAAAGACGATCGAAGGTCAAAGTTCAAGCACAATCACTCGTTCATTGAATGGCCTTTTCACATTCTTTGTAGCTTTGTCACTTGACAACTTTGTTTTCAGTTTTCAACCATTGGTATGTCACATCGATGCACTCTGATCTTTGTGAACCATTTCTCTGTTAGTTCCATTTCTATGAAACCATTTCCAAAAGAAGCAAAAATGTTGGTTTGAGTTATCATTCATAAAGAAGGGATAAAATCAAACCTTAACCTTAACCTTTCTTGAAAGCAGTTGATTCAACAATTGAGATACGAATTGAAACTGCAAATAGGTCTAAATTTTACTAGTTAGTAAATTGTAGTTATATTCCTAAATTTGTAAATGAAAATTTGCTTAAACCGTAGAAGTTTAAATGTGTGGATGTGTAACCACATTGATTTCGAGGACAACCCATGAGCAAAATTTCTCATGTAACCTGGAACAGAGGGCAACCCGAAGGTAGCAATGTACTTCGTTGCAGAATGCCAGAAAACCATCGGTAGTCACATAAGGAGCATTGGTTGTAATAGGAGGAATCCCAAAAGTACAGATAGACCGAAGGACTCCTGGGAGATTCGAAATAGGAGTGCACTTATTGCTGGATAGGTTGCAAGCTGGAACACTTTTTGGGATCATCACGAGGCATTGAGAACTAAGGTGTCAAATGCCCAAATTGGGCTGCAGGATAATTGAGATGTGTGGATAAAACTCCCAAACACGTACTCATCCTTTTTGCTTATAAAGAAATAAGCAATTTCAGAATGCCAACATCGACAAGAAGTTGGAGTCCTTGTCGAATGTGATTCTTAAAACAAAGATATCTGGACGAAGATTTCAAATTTCATCTAATGATTAGGTTTTCAATTTTTCTTTGTATTGCAGAAGTTACTTTGCTATCCAGCTACCTGGACACAAGTTGGCTTTTTGGTCCCCAGATCCCATTTGTCTCAATAAAGGCAATCTTAGGAAATGACGTCGTTGGTCTTCAAATTGACAGTTATCCTTTCAAGTTATTTTGGGCTTTGCGAAATCCATTTTCGTGGAAAGACAACTTCAGCTAACCTTTATGATGCCATCCTGAGATGCAATCAATAAGTACTAAATTTAACTAAGATAATAAATTATACTACATCGTTTAGCAAAAAATCCAGGATAACGACAAAATATTGAAAATATGAAATTGTCAGGCAATGATATTTATTGTGAGAGTCGTCCAAAAATGAGATCGAATGAGTCCCAAATATGAATGTTATATGATAGCAAGTTGAGATCAAGTTTTATGACCAATTTCCACTCTCATTCGGAATGATATCATCGGGATTTTCCCATCGAATTATTATCCTTACCGTCCAGGTGTCATTAGATTTGTCTTCTTGGAGGCAGTTGACCATTGATAGCCAGAGTAGAAATCCGATTCCGTTCTGGTCATTTGAATTTCATCCAGGATCACACCACGATTGGTCATATAGACATCGACTACTAACAATAAGTTAGATGAGGGCATAATCCGTTCAGACCTTTGGTCTCTACGAGCTGTCTGATCCAATGTGCCATTTGATTACTTAATTCTAGTATAGGTAGATCCCACAGATATCTGATAGATTAGCTTTTCTATAGAAACATTGTCTTCCAAAATTGGTAGGATCACAGGATCCAGTTTGAGTCTGTATAAGGACGCGACAAAGGATCTATGTGACAAAAAAGTTTGGGAACTTCTAGTCTAGAAAATATGTCTCGAAATTTTGAAGTAATGACCTCAATAAAAAGAAAAGGTCCTGATCTGCAAAAAAATGTCAAAATCTGATGGATCTCCTGATGAAAAATTTAAGTAAACCATGTGCAACAAAACTTTGCCTATCCCTATCTTACTTAAGTATACATCTAAAATTATCCAACCACACCCCATCAAATTTTCCCAGTCGGCAATACGCACCACTTGATAATTCGTAAAGCACCCCGACCCAAAATGATCAATTAATGGCTGAATCGCAGGGTGCATCTGGGTCAAGCATCTCGTTTTCGGCGTGATCGGCCCATTATCCACCGATGGAGTCCTTGCCTCAGCACTCACGCTGGGAACGCTCTGAGGAGGTACTCCTCTTTGGCTTTGGCGCACGCTTATGACAATGGCGCATTCGTAAGCTTTAGTCATTAAGGAAAGTGGCGCATTGCAATGCATTATTCAAGCGGCGCTCATTAAGGTGCGCACCGCCCCCGCGAGCCGCGCTGTCGATATCTGTTAATTACGCGTGCAGAAATGCGCGCACCACGGCTGCGAATTGATTCGCTTCGAATGCCGCGCGACGCAGCCGAGCGTGAGCAGCTTATTATTTCGGAGGCGAGCGTCCGGCGGCGGCGGAGGCGGCGTTGCAACGCCCGCGCGGTTTTGTTGCGAAGCGCCGCGGGTGATATTATTCAGCATCAAACAAAAACATATTTGAAAAGTTTGCGCGAGCGGCCGGCGTCTTTGTGCAACTGCTAGCGCGCACCGCAGTTCTGCATATTGTTTCCTCTCGCGTGGAGGTGCAGCCTTTATGCCTAGGCCGCCCCCAACCGCCCCCAGCGGGTGCCAACGGCATACGCCGACTTTTGTTGCAGCCTTTGTGCGCCCTCTTCCATGACGGCGCCTACAAACGCGAACGTTTGCACACAATGCTGGTTGTTAAATGGGACAAGGGTGTGTGTTTCGCCAATGTCGGTAATACAGATCTCCAATATTTATTACGTTTAATTACGTTTAATTACGTTTAATTACGATTGGTTTTGGAGTGGTTGAAATTAATTGAGTTTTTTTTGTTGCAGCTGTTCATAATTGAAACAAGTAAGTCTCATTTCCGGGATGCATCGACAAATCTTCCTGGAACTTCCTGGAACAAGGATAATGGGTTTCAGATAATTCCTAGTTGGCAATCGGAAATTAATATCATAAAATTTTCTGCATCCGAAACCTAATTGCTTTCGCAAGGTCAAACTGTCGTGTAGGCTCTCCAAGTAGCTGGCCGCTTTACAACCGGAAATTGCGCCATTTTTCCGCACCATATCTTAGAGCCGGAGACAGCCGCGAAAAAGATTGCTTTGTTTTTGCGTCGTCCGGTCGGGACGCGCGGAGGCTTCGGGGGCCGGCTATCAGCACGTATGGATGCGGCGTTGATATAGCAAGAACAAATCGAAGTGCGGGTGGGTGGCTGCCGGTGGCTGCCGGTGGCGGCAGGTGAGCGGCGGTGACGGTGTGCAGTAATCATTTCGTGCGCTCGTTGCCGGGATGACATTTACGACGTGCTCGGTCCTCGTCGACCGGCCGTTTAATTTATCGGTGTATCCGCGTCTGGAGGCGCTCGACAAGTTCGTGCCGCGCCGCCCATATATCAGCAATTGTTTTGTTTTCGATGCGCGCCGCCCCCGACACAAACACGAACCGTGTGATAATACATCGACGGAGGACGCGCGCGCGATACTTTGTACGTTTTCGTTTCAATTACGAATGGGGTGGCGCGTGGGGCGGTGAAGTTGGCGGCTGAGTGGGTGGCGGCTGGCGGCGGATGGTGTGCTAAATCATCGCGCCCGTGTGACGAGCACGCAATCCTCTTTATCTTGCGCGGCCCGATTATCTTCGGCGCGTTTGATTTATATCGCGCCGCCGTTCATCTATTACACGAACGCGTAACATGCGGTGGCGGCGGCGTTGGCGGCGGTGGTTGTGGAATCGGCGGCCTATGGAGGCGGCCTTATCGATTCGCATCCGGCGCGAATTCATGCGATTTGTATGTAAGCATGCAACTATCAGAAAACTCTTTTAGGCTTTTGTGCGGCGAGGGCGTGGGGCGGTCGCACGCCGAAACGTGCGGATTTGTAAAGAAGCGAGTTACACCGCAAAAAAATTCGAGGATGGAATTTCCCACGAAGAAAACACGGAAAATTCATTTCTGCGTTTGTTATCC
The DNA here is from genome assembly GCA_030264555.1 of Aleochara sp. GC000083. Classification (NCBI taxonomy): domain Eukaryota; kingdom Metazoa; phylum Arthropoda; class Insecta; order Coleoptera; family Staphylinidae; genus Aleochara; species Aleochara sp. GC000083. Next base: position 31,420 of record JARJDZ010003391.1, read on the forward strand.
TGCACCCTCGAGTTTGCCAATCGCGGTGAAATCGCAAAAATCGTTCCGATGTAAAAACTATCTGCGGAGTATTGACACAACTACTTCACGGTTGATTGATTTTCCATATTGAATTGTAAATGAATTTTGCACTGGTCCTTTTTCAAAAGGAACAGGATAAAAAGTCGATATTTTAGTTTTTGCCTAATATTTATCCATGAAGGAAATTTCCGTTTCACTTTCCATATTGTAATTAATATCCTTGGAAAAACCTTTCTAATTTTTGAAATACATGCAACATTTCCACCAAAATTTATTCAAACATAAAATTTATTGCATAATCCTGATTTAAGGATATATATTTATCATTCGCTTTGTTCATATCTCAAAATTGTTGTTGTTATATCACACGCAAATTATTCTCCAGTCATTGTTGTATATTTCATTTATGAAATCTCGCTTCCAGTATTTTATTCCCTAGGGATTTAATGACTGATTGCATGGCAATTTTGAAGGAAATTATTGTCTGCTATTCTAGAATTTGAAGATTTGCATTTGCAATTTAAATTATAAAGATTACTCTTCTGTTTTTCATTAATATTATTTCACATGAAATAACAGAGCAATATTAAAACTTGAATACTTCAGTTGACGATTAATTTAATTCTGCCGATTCCATATCTATTTATTGATTTTTAATAATAGTTCTATTTTTTTCAACAATTGCGTGAAAATGCTTAATATTACTATTTATTGCAATTAAATTCAATTAATCGATTGTATAATTTAGTATAATTACTTTCAATATTAAAAAAAAATGATTCGGGAAGTTTCTTTTTTCGAACTTTACTTTTAACGTTGTGTGCAAATATAATTGCAAATATAATGACTAACGAAGAGTTGAATAGTCATCAAGCATGAATTTAACATTTGTTTCCATTTAATTACTGCCGGTTCAATGGTTTGAATAAAAGTAATAAAAACCAATTTATGCTTCAGATTGAAATTACTCTATCTCGGGCATTGAAGTCACCAGTTCTATTCAATTGAAAATTTGCATATTACAATCTGTTGGTGTTATTTTTGTGTATTAACTAGGTCATTGCGTAGAAATTCGCATTCACGAGAGATAAATTGAAACGATAAGTTGAAAATAAGTTATAAATGAAAGCATTAAACCTTGATACGATTTCATCTTTAAGCCGTATCAAAAATTGATAAATAATTAATTTAGAATGCTGCACCAAAAGTTTTTAAGGAGTCATCTTTTTTGTCATCCTTTGTTTCCAAATTTATTATTTAGTACTTCAGTACTTTGCTTTGCAATTAGGAAAAATTCGTTCAAAGTACTGTTTGAAATTAGTATCCTGTAAAATCCTGTATTAATTATAATTTTATAATCACTTCAGAATATCGTATAAGAAAATTATCTGGTATATCTACAAAAATGGCATATTTTATCATTTAATGATTTTAATATGAGAATGAATTCAATACAATGGCAAAATAAAATTTAAACTTTCATAATTATTTTCCCTCCCGAAGAATTTAAAATTATTCTCATATTTTTCTACAACTTCTTCAAAAATTATATTTACCAATAAGTTCTTCAATCAACAGTAGGTTGAAAAAGTTGCTAAAGACGTTTCTGATATTAGTAACAATAAAACTCTGAAATGGTGTTATAGAAGACAATTTTCGAAAAACGACATGAATTATCCTTTGGAAAACATACTTGAAAATTCCCTGCTTCGATCGCATTACCTTCGCTCCAAACTTGCGCAAGTATATTGGTACAAGACCCTTTTCGTAGATAAATGTTTCAATCCACATAATCTATCAATAATGGACTTCAAGGAGATTGATCTTCTGCCGGGATGACCCACATCGGAATTTTCCCTCCCTCCATCTTCCAGGATCATGCTAACGTTGTAGGTATATGAAGGCAACCAATTTGAAAAACTTGGAAAAGCTTGCTGGAAGTAGACAGAGTCAACATTGCTACATACACGCTGCAGCACGTCGAATATTTTAGCTTTTTCACATCCACCAAAAGAGCGAGAGGCATCCGAGACTGTGATTAAAAAAAATCCGCCATCGACATCGCATCGAGAGCGGGGAGCAGCGCTCGTAATTTCCCACCGAAATAGCAAATATTTGGAAAGTTTTTCCGCTACATAATCTCGACGACGACGACGACGGGGGAGCGGTAATATTTTCGCTCCATATTTTTGCGGTTTCCGGCACCAAGTTGGCGAACGCAAGGCGCACGTCGATTGCGGCTTAAAGGTGAAACAAAGTGTAAACTTCGATTAAGTGCAACTACTGGAGTTTCCGGACGCGGTTTTCGCCCGAAGTCGGCGGATCAGCGGATGCGAACGGATGCGAAGTTGTTGCCGAACGGGCAGAAGACGTGTATTTATAGACTGCGGGCTACCTGTGCGAGTGGCTCCGTGGGTGGCTGCATGCTCTTCCGGCCGCAAGTTTCGGGGCGGCAGGAATTATGGCCGGAGCTGCTCAAGTTTGCGCCCCGCACCGGCCGAAACGCACTCATTGCCGTAGAGAACAACGGCGAGGCTATAGGGCGTAAATAAGTAATGTACAATCATACCCGAACGGCAGGACTTTGTGCTCGCATGTGCGCACAGAGCAAACAGAAACGGAAACGGCGAACGGGATGAAACGAAAAAAAAAAGGACGCGTTTCGCATTCGCTCCCCGTGCGGGCTTTCAATTTCACATCGATTTCGTATCAATTTTCTCTCCGATACGCCTTTATTTACTGGATGGAATGATATTTCATTATACATCCGAATGTTGGCAGCAATCTGAAAAATCTTTCTCTAAGCGGGTTTATCATTGCGCTGCGCGAGGCAGACGCATCCCATCGCATCCCGTTCGCATTTTTCGTTTGCCTTCGACTGCCTAAAGATGGAAGCGGAAAAAAAATGGTAATGATGAGCGATGTCTTTTGGCAACGAAATGCCAGGCATTACTTGTGAGATAAAAGGATGTTTTTCTCATCAAATTGATTTTATTGATAATTCCGTCTTTGATCCTTTTTATATCATCATTTACTTCTTATGGTAAATATGTTGTTATTCTATGCTCATAAATCCTTGATGAATCCTTCAAGGATTCATATTTGGATAAATTGAGTAAATAAATGTTTTAGCTTTGTTGCTAAACATTGGAATAAAAATTTTGTTGGAAAAATAATTTTGAGTCGCTCAATTACCTAAAACCTATAATTTTAAAATATTACATTTTTATGAAAAGTTTAACTTAATTATCTTTATATCTAATTTACTACCTTAATGTTACATTTAAGCTATGTATGTACAATTTGTTTTTTGATATTTGATTTTGTCATTTTGATATTAAACTTAATCATAATACAATTTTTTTGCAACTTGCAAATACAAATTGAAGAAAGTTACTTTTTAAAGTTATTTATTAATCATCCTTCTGCATTGATCTAAATAAATGTTTGTAATTTTTTATTTGTCTGCCCATCTGACTTTTATTTTGTTATTAACAATTTTCTTGTAAAATTATTTTTGAATTTTCAATCTATATATACAACACAATCTTATATGTATATTCCACAAATTCTATTATAATAAAAAATTGCAAATCTGTGGTTATTTGTTTAATTACACTTCTAATTACCGAGTAACTTTGCTTTTCAGTTTTGTTAGCTACAAATGTATTTAACTAGTCACGAAACTGCAAATCAAAGTCACTCGGTAATTAAATTTATCCTAGAGATAAACTTATCCCCTATTTATAAACCGTCCAATGAAATATAATACTTTTTCAACAGTTAAATTGAAACGGTTATTTTGGGCTTATCAAATGACGTCTACCACAATTCAGGTTCAATTAACTTTAAAACAAAAATAAAATTACTACATGGGAGATTTCAGGACATAAAAAAAGAGTATAAACATATATGGTTATAATTAAACTATATATACATAGTTCCCAAAGTTACTTGCGACTTGAACGTTAAGATAATTTTAATTAGGTTTGCATTCTGCCCGGAAACTCATCTTTTCACTTGAATTTCCGGTATGCTTGTGCACTCATTAACATTCAGGACATTTCCCCTATTCAAGATATTTCTTCCCAGCTATACAATATTGTCCTAGAAAAGCAAGCTGTTTTAAAATACTGAGAAGAAGATTTAAGAATGGTTACAAAAAAAGTTTAAAAAATAGAAAACCATCAAGTTTTTTGTATGGTTGCATTAACCAATCAAAATTGGAATGAAAGATATTGATTGATTACAAAAATCCCATTAGGTGAAGCTTTTGGTACAATCTTAATACCAATAAACTTACAGTTTGTAATTAATTCGGTTGATCGCAAAAAATGCGATTTATTTGATATCAAAATATAAAAATGACATAATCAAAAACGATTCACTGTTTTATTTTCACAACCAAAATCAAACGAAAATTTCCTCTCTGCACATCATAATGAATTTAGAATTTGTTTTGCCATTAAAATCAGGTTATTATATTCACATGTTGTTGTTCTCTCTTGTGAAATTTAACTTTATTTAATTAACTATAATAATTTGCAGCATAGAGTTTGCTTTTGTTTTTTGGATAGTGTATACGCATTATATGAAATCCCTGTCTATGTTTGTATTTTATCCGCGATTCCGCCAATTATATTCGCACAAATGCATTTTGTTGTGAAATGAACGCTCTTTCGAATGATATATAACTAGATATAAATAAACCGGCGAAATTATGAGATTATGGCGACTAAAGTTCGCTCGGGTAATTTACCGGACATGTTTCAGCGATTATCGTAATTGTTTTGTTGCGAATTATTAAAGTTAAACCATTATTTATATTTCGGGAAGTATGTGACTAATTTTGCATGAACTTATTCACAATACAATATTCGTATGTTAATAAGTAAATTTGTGAAATCTTTCCATTTCTGAAAAGTAATTTTCTGTATATCTGAAATAAAATTGGTATGATGCATTTCTTAAATTACCGAATTTTTTCATATCAGATCCTGATACTAGATGAATCTCTGAAATTAATCCTGAAATTTCTGATATCTAAGTTGAAGATGTTTTGGATTTTATATTTGATATAAGATCTGTTCATTATAATGATATCAGTTACGGACTTCTTCTTAAATGGAATTACTAAAAATCAATCAATTAATAGATAAATTTCATTATAACTGTTGTATAGAGTACCTAGTTAATGAGTAACTAAAAACTCAATTTTTGCATATCCAATGAGAGTACTCCTTTCTGCAATAATCAATATACAAGTAGTATATCAGTATACAAGTAGTACAGCAAGAAAGTTAATTTCAATTTTGCCAGCATCTGAAACACGAGCAAAAGCAAGAAATTTATGATACATCCGTGCATGCCGTCGTGCAATGTCACATTATCCAGCTGTAATTACAATGCGCGCGGATTAAGGCGACACACGGCGCGAAACAGGCTGCGAAAAAACAACTACATTAATTATTCGGCTGGCGTACACTTCCGCATCAAATTCGCAACCACCACCACCACCAGTACTTCCGCCGCCCCCGCTATACTTGCATATAGCCTAACATGTTAGATGTAAATTCGCCACCGGGCGGATGTTGGATTTCATCTGCGATATTGATTAGCGATGCGTGTGCATGCCGGATCGGGGCTGTCGTCATCAACGTCGCCGCTCCGCGAATCCACCCGGTGATTATTAATGATTCGGGACTGTTGGAATATCGGCGACGGGGTTCGATTCGCCGTGCACTTCCGCACACAAGGAGCGCCGCCGACGATTAATTCGAGCATCATCATCGTCAAATATTTAGTTGTTTCAATGCTCGCTTCTCGCTTGCATCTGTCATTTCGCTATTGACGCGCGCAATTACCCGAGATTAATCAAACTGTTTGCAAATGCATTGTTGGGTAATGGATGATGACTGTGGAGCGCTTGAATCAGACGTAATTGTTGTGGTCTCGATGGGTTTTCGACTTTCAACTCGAATGAACTAGTTTCCACTAGGACTTGGAAGTTTTCATGAAAGGGAATTTTAACTTTATAAATGGCGTGGGAGGATAAAAGCTAAAAAGGATGAGATGTTGGGAACCTGACCATGCTTCGCTAGTCTTCAATGCGATTATTAATCAAGGGAGATTAATTGACAGAAACTGCATATTTGACAATTTAGACATCTCAAAAGATGTTTTTGAATCTGGAACACTTGCAAGCGAAATTTTGCACAAGTGATTCACTTTTCACAATGATTTTATAAAATTTGGAACTATAACTTCTTTTGGTCAAACCAATCATTAGTAATGATAGAAAATTTATCCAGGATTTAGGATCATTTAAAAAAGTAAATTTGCCAAAAAAATTTATGAAGACAGTTGAGTAACTATTCTTTTAGCAAATATCATTGAAATCCAGAAAATAATTAATTTGAAAATTTACAGTTATCTTCAATAATTTGGCATGAATAATAATCTGTCATGTTATTAATCACCATCACATCGCTATCAGACATCCAAATTTTGCACTTGCAGATAATCTGTCTCGAAATTCGGTTATGCGGCTCATTAATTTCTGATTGATTATAATCCTGAATTATTAAAAACTTCATTTCGACTCTGTATATCACGTTTCATTGATATTATATTATATGTCTAATTCCAGGATGGTAGAACCAATTACCAAAAATCTTATTTGTCAAAATGACTTATTCAATTTTTGAATTTTTGGGGCTAGTCTCAATTCCTCTGGGGTTCTCCTCATCTGAAAATTACCGATTACAAGAAATAACACCAAGAAATAATTATTTGACTGTATTTTTTTCACTAACACAAGAATGCAAAATAATTTCGATTATAAAATGATTTTCAAACATGATGATAACCTTCTGACATACGGATAATTTCAGCTCATCATTAAGATGCTCATGACCATTGATGATGGTCCTCAAAATTCTTCAATGATTTTTCTCAGTTTTTCTGCAGCATATCTATCAAACTTGGGAGTTTGTACGTTTTTCTCGCATGCGTCGTATTCGTCGAAGTCCGATATGAAATTGGCCACAGGAATCCCCTTCGAATTCTGACCAGCCTCAAGGATCTCCCTCGCGCGTTTGTTGGCAAGCTGCAGGAGCAGATCGAAAGTCAATTGCCCATTTACAATCGCTTCGTCTAGAATCTTCTTCATCATTTTCTTAATCGATTTTGGGTTGTCGATTTTCGTGTATGATTTTTTCGTTGCTTTCGTTGGCAGTTTCGATTCTGTCTGTCGCTTGTTATTTTGTTATTTGTTTAAACAGACTACTTGATTTTCATATCAATGTCGTACTTTTCGTTGACTGTCAATTTTAACCTCAAGTTGACAGAAATTTCAAAAATTTAGGACTGATAGTCGTACAATTTACTCGTACCTGCAGAAATTTATACAAACATTTTTCAAAGGAGCAAATTAAGGTGGAAAATTCTGTTTATTCTAAGTCACCTTTTGCAAAGAGAAATAACGGATTTTGTTGTGTATAAATCAGAAAAATTATGATGAATTTCTGGATTTATAGAAATGTAATTGAATTTGAATTTGAATTTTGCATTCAATTTTGCGGAGAGCTTGCATAAGGACTGCAAAATTGAGACACATAAATATCCAACTAAATTGCGATTGATTTTCCTATTATCATCAATGTGGAACTTGGTCCAACTTGGTTGAATCCTTTTTGAATTTTTTGAATTTTGAAATGAAACCACCAAATTCATTATTCCAGTTTGGGGCCCTTAATCACTCAATTTGCCAATATTCAATGAACAAAAACGTAATAGCTTCGAGGGGAATCAGTTTGACATTTCCTAAACGTCAAAATTAAAGGGGAATACGCAGAGATCAAAAAAATAAGACATGGGTTAATGATGATGGGACAAGCACAACAATTTATTATTCCATGAGGATGAGGTGAGTGATAACAGAAATGGGTTCGGCGAGGATGGATTCAATTCTGATAGCTACAGCGCATATGCAGGGGGTGACTGACTAACTAGAGACAGGTTACTGGGGACTGGTTTCCGGGGACTGGTTTCCGGGGACTGGTTTCCGGGGACTTGCTACTGGAGACTGGCTACTGAAGACTGGCTACTGAAGACTGGTAACTGTAGACTGGTTACTGTAGGACTGGCTACTTTCGCTACTGGTTTTTCGGACTGCACTCCTAGGTTGGGGGTTAAACGCTACTGCCTAAATTTCTTCTACGGTTGTGGGGCTCCCCGGCACATTCATACCGAGGGCCCCGGTTGGACGGCACGTAGACTTCCATGGACGGCACAGGACTGCACCAGGCTGGTTCACGGGGGACATCACCAGGTTGGGGTCACAGGGACATCACCAGATTGGTTGCACGTGGGACATCACCAGATTGGTTGCACGTGGGACATCACCAGATTGGTTGCACGTGGGACATCACCAGGTTGGGTCACGGTGGGACATCACCAGGTCGGTTTCACTTGGGACATCACCAGATTGGGTCACGGTGGGACATAACCAGATTGGTTTCACGTGGGACATCACCAGGTCGGTTGCACGTGGGACATAACCAGATTGGTTGCACATGGGACATCACCAGATTGGGTCACGGTGGGACAGCACCAGGTCGGTTTCACTCGGACGGCACCAGGTTGGACATCATCATCATGGGACAGACGCCGTCGTGGCCGCAGTCAACCTTTTTTTTCGCCACCTTCGTTCATCCTCCTCCTCCTTGTCTCTCCGCCAGCTCGCGCCTCCTCAGCGCCGGCGAACGGCGATGTAGTGCGGTTCGCGCATATGGCTGCTCTCGTCCGGCGGCGATTCGGTGATGAAGGGGCCGTCGCCGCCTCCGAGCGTCTCGATGCGCGTGAAGTCCGGCATCTCGATGGTGCGCGCCGGCAAGCCACAGAGGGCCCGCAGGATCATCCTCAACGCCTGCAGGATCTGCGAAAACAACGATTAGTGCCGCGCTTAGTGTGATGATGCGCCGCCGCGTACGGTCTCGATGCATTTGAACAGCAACATCACCAAGCGGTGCTGCAGGCTGGTGAGCACCCTCCCCATGGCTCCGTCGGCTTCCTTCGGGGGTCTCTTTTTTTTGCGTTTTATTTTCGTGACTGCTCTGGTCACACGGCGCCGGGTACAGGTACGTTTCACATTTACGATGCACGCTCTACCTTCCTAACTACCTAGGACAAGGGGGACGACACGCTATCAGTACTGGAAATTTTTCGACGATATGTTACATTGTTCAAAAAGGACTGCCGATGTTTGGCAGCCGCGTCTCTATTGTCACCTCGGTGCGACTACCGGAAACGCCACGGCCACCGTGGATCCATAGCTGGATCAAATTTCAAGTCGGGTGCCATCGGCTCGAATGCAGCCCATTTCCGCTCAAGTGACAGTAGTCTAACCTTTAAAAATTCGGGCAGAATGTGGAAAAGTTGTTTGTGCAAAAGAAACGTTTACAAAGTATTTTTACCGTTGGAGCTTTTATGTGAGAGTGTCCTGAATTTCAATTTTAGCTACCAATTGAAATGGTCACTTATGAAACACCAAAATTTTCCTGTGAAAATTAAGGATATCTGATTAATTTAATGGATGGTATACATAATCCAAGAAAGGTCACAAAACAGTCTTATTACGTTACCAATTATTGATCCTATTAATTTTCAGGACCTATTCTATATATCATCCAGATTTATTCGTCTTTTACAGGACCCAGTTTCAGAATCCTTAGACAAGATACAAGCCAAATTAGACAAATCCTTTTTGATGATTCCCAGCTTACTGAAGATACTATCAGAGATGATTTCACATCAAGTTGATGCTAATTAAGTAGAATATCCTTATTTTATCATTTCCCCTAAAAATTATTAACTTGTAGATTTATCCATGTCTCCAAATGGTTGTTGAATGAAACCCTGGACATATTCAATATGAGAATAATCATCATAAACGCCCCAAGTACAAGTTGTCCTTCCTTACATGAAATCACCCACGCACACGTCCAGGACATCGCGACCTGGATATTGCATGTGGAGTGGCGCTGTCATACAAACCTCATCGTCAGGTTGCTTCCCCATCTGGAGCACTTGTGCACGGACGACGCGCGGAACAATTCCAGATGAAATTGCCATCGTCCTGATAATTCCACGCAATCAGCTATTATCATGCAACAGACACGTCCAGGCGACGCGGGGGCGCAAACGTCGACGACGCCAGCGACGTCGGGCATCTCCCAGTGGAAAAATTGTAGACACGTGTCCCGCACAGAGAAAATCAAAAGCAGAGCACCACGAGAGGCAAACGCTCCGCGTATCGAAATGCGCGCGAGCGGAATCTGCCCGAAATCTTGGGAAAAGTCGCAAATCGCATTACGACTGAAAGGATCGGTTACAATTGGGCATGACGTTCGCAGCTCCGGGCTGGATTTTCCGGGATGGCCCAAAAAGGGACGAGGCTCGCTGGCAAATCCCTCCATGTCTCACCGCTGATGCCGGCAGAGACAACCCCACACTGGATCTTGTCTGCATGTTTTCAACCATCCTGCTCGGCAATGTGCAGTCCTGCCATTAGGACTCGATTCGGTGGTGTTTACGCGCATTGCGAATCTTTCGATTAGCATTTTTTCGCACTTCGCATGAATAACGCGCCACGGGATCAGGATTATACCTGTCGGCCGAGAAACATGAACGACACAATATTTAAGTTTTCGGCCTGGACCAAGGCTTTTGCAGGGCTTAAGGACGAGAAGAAGCAGCAAGCACGCTTAATTGAATGTGGAGACGACAAATCCTGGAACTTGGGGGATTCGTACGACGCAGATGAAAGTTTAATGTCAAATGTGGAGCGATTCCCAGATGACTTGAGCAATTCTCGGCGAAAGGGAAAAATTAAGGATTTTCTGGATGTAGCCCACATTGGTGACCATTCAATGTATCCACATGGATAAGGAAAACTTTCCTATCGCTGAATAATTCATTTTTTCAAACCGCTTGGGCGCTGCGTTTAATGAAGCATTTTCATTTTCGAAATGAATACCCAACGAATCAACCAAATACTTGTTAAAAGTTTATATGAATCCTGACTATCATACAAATGTAGAACCCAACGAGAGGAAGTTCCACAGGAATGAATATGTATTCACAACATCAAGTGATGTCGTTACAAATAACTGAATAGCTCATTATAATTTATTGTTATGGAGCCCTGGATTCTGGATCCTGGATATTCCAGAATTTCATTAATCTAAAAACTAATTGCAACCAACCTTTTCATAGACATTGAAAATCAAATGTGTATATTAAAAGTTGCAATCTACGACATCAACACATAACATATCAGCAATATTGCGTTATGATTATAATGATATCATAAAATCTGTTTAATAATGAAGTGCGTAAAAGTTTGATCGAAGAAGATAATTGATGATAATGAAGGAATGGAAAAACGTGTGTGGTCCAAAATGTAGTTTATGTTGGAAAATCAATGGAAAAGTAATTGTTGTGTGGAACAAAGAGTTCTCATTAGAGATGAATTGCTTTAAATAACAACCAGTTCACGGGTTGGTACAAAGGAAATTAACCAACCAAACACAGAAATGAAATAATAAAAGATAAATTTGTAATTGGATTTGTTTGAATTATACTTAAAAATGCAACCACGACCACAGGCAGACAATTTGTAAATGTATGAGGTGGTTTTTATTATAATTAATTCTCATACAATTTTACAGAATTTTTATTTATCTTTCTGTATGTTTTAGAGATCACTGAAGTTATAGATTTTAATTGAAAGCTCTTTCATCGATGATGAGCTAAAAAGGACAAAATTTATTTGTTTTTGAAAATCAACTCTTCAGAATTACTCAGTACTTTTCAATCATTTGTATGTTATGTCCTTTAAAATCTTTCAGAAAAAGTTGAATTGTAATTTTTATAATATTTATATATTTTGTTAAATTTGTATATTTGTGGTCTATAAATTGAGAAGATTTGCTGATAATTTTGGACATACAACATGTATTAAAAATTCAATTTCCAAGCTTTAACTTTTTTCTGAAATTATGTTGACTTGGGACATCGTAATCTGGACTTGAGTTGGAAAATTGAAATGTTGTGTTACTCTATGTTTTACATAAACTCTACAACTTCAATAATCTGACCTTTGTACTTTAATTGTTGCAGAGCAATTAGTTGATAACTAACATTTCCATGAAACTAAGTGATGAGCAATGTTAAGTAAACATTTGCATATGCGAATCCCGGAATTTTCCGATTCATTGAAAATGATATTCCTGTTACCCAGGTATTTATTAATATGTGTGATTTGCTGTACAGTCTTTCACAGATGCATATTTCCATTCCATTCCATTTCGTATCAAATGCGAAGCCCTTCAGAATACGTTTAACATATGTTTACGCTTGATGAAATTCAGTTCCAACTGACATCTAAATCCTTAAGGCTACCCTTCGTTCCCGACAGACAAGCGCTATGGAAAGACGCTCGCAAAGTACAAGATATCCTGAATATTAACCATACGAGGGGTGAATATTTCATCGCCGGCTGCGGCTTGACACCGTGCATCGGCCGGAATGCATTCAGCAACATGATTGTTTACTTAGCAATGGACGTGCGGGGGCGGTGATCGCACGATGCTGAAATATGTCAGTTTATCAGCATTCTTCAAGGAATGCGGCGTGACTCGTGATGGCATTCGTGCAGTTGATACGCAGACAAGATGCATAAATCTTGACATTGCTTCGTCGTTACTCACAATTCGATTCACATCCGTATTCGTTGCGCGCTATCTCCGACGTCCTGAAGGACATTTGCATAACCTGCGGAACGTGCCTGAGGAATCGCGCGCCGAGGTCCTGTGAGACCCATCCGTGTGTCCCCCCATGTGCATCACTCCCGGTTTGCGGTCACCTGCATTCGTTTATTGTGCGCATCAAATGAAAAAATAACTAACGAACGACGCCGAAGAAGGCTGCGCGCCCGGCTGAGAAAAAAAAGGTCAGAGTCATTTATAATGGATTCGCACGTGGCTGTACGCCGCCGCCGTTTTTCGGGAACGACGGGAGCGTTCCCCGGTGCGCCTGGTCGACGGCAACTGCCCCCCGGCACATTGTGGCGGCGTACGCGGAGCTGCGATTGTGTTGTGCCGCCGCCGCCGCCGCAGTTCCAGCGGAAATTTGCAAATGCCCCCGATGCGAAATCCCCAACGTCCACAAGTCATTTATCACTCGGATTCGCGCGAATTTTCTTACAAATTTTTACAATGCGAATGGCACACGCCGCCGCAGGCCCGCCGTATGCTCATGCGCGCACATTTCCTAAATATTTCCCGGATGGAAATTCACGCTCGGCCCGCCGGTAAGAAGTTTTACGATTTAATAAGCTTTGCGCATCCGGGGTACAACAATGTTATTTTATTTCGGCCTGAAGTGGTCCTCTTTTTGCCAGCTGCCAACTTGTTATTGACCAGTTTCGTCCGAGTCGGGATCATTTTGACGCCAACATTGATGTTATCGCCCACTCAGGAAATCCAACTTAAAAATTGATCTGTGGATCATTTTGGGAGGTGTAATTTAAATTCCAGGATCGATTATTAGTTTAAGGACTAATCGTTGGTATTCCACAGGTAATCTAATGAAGAATCGCGAATCTAAAGTTTCTGAACTAAGGATCACTTATACGAATACTTCCCGGATTTTCCTAAGCCAGTAATTATTCTTCTCATCCGCATTTCCCGATCCTTTCCATGCGATATTCTTGAGATTCTGCGCAATTCTATGAAACGTCTTAAGGGAACGAGTATATGTAGCACTTTTATCAACAGATCAAAAGCTTCCATTATTAAGTTACTTGGTTGCACTTTATATCTTCCTTTGATAAGACTTCCTAGAACGTTTCAACCACGTCGTAAACCGTCTTATTAAGTCGAATCAAGAAGGACTCTTCTAGTATCAAAGGCTCTTGCTTGTAATCAAAATATATTTGCAATTCATTTTTTGAATGATGGGATTCAATAAATTCTTTATTAGTCGCATAGTAAATTAATTCAAAACATATTCTGAAAATTCTTCATTTAAGATGTTAGGGTTAAATCTGTTCCTCTTTAATTTAGTATCAAATTATCAACAGTTTTAGTTTGTTACTGAAAAGCTATGAAATATATATTTCATAAAAATTTATATGGATAAAATCAGCGCCTGTTTTGTCAGTTATAAACATTGAATCAAAGATTTTCAAACACTGAAAAACTTTACTGAAGTTTTTACAATCGCATTGATAGAATTATATCAATGTATATAAAATAAATAAAAGGCATTTCTCAATTACAAATCACCATTTCTGAATTACAATTCAGCTTTTCTGAATTACAAATGATATTTTCTGAAATAAATTTTATGATTCCAAATTCCATTTACTACTTAATGAACTACAAGTGACCTTTTCTGAAATAAAATTTACAAGTCTGAATTTCATTTGATACTTTCTCAATTTCATTTTGCAAATCTCAATTCCATTTCTTCCTTTCTGAAATATAACTGATGCTTTCTGAATTACAATTGGAAAATGTGTAGAACCGGTAAATTCTCTACTAAAATAATTTAACCTCATGTCGAAATGCTAAGAAAACAACGTATATTTGTGAACTTTCTAATTGTTCCATCCCTGAAGTAGGAAAATGAATTAACTGGTACAAAGGTTGTTAAAACAGAACGCCACTGAGAAACTACTTGTAGCACTCGAACAATGAATGAGACCTCAAAACGAACTGTTTAGTCAGAAACAAAGTTTGAAAAATGTAAAAATTTAATTATTTTAAGGAGAGCGAGTAAATGGAAAACATTATTAAAGTAAGGCTTTGGTGCATCTTGGAGCTTGTAGAACAGTTAATCTTATGTATGCAACCGCACATTCGCATGGCGTCGTGGAAGCGCTCTTCTCTCGGTTCGAAATCTCGCCGTTGGGCGCAAAATCTACGAAATGTAGTTGTACTCGTTAATCATCCTCTCCTCGAGGTTGCGCGGCGGAGGCGTGGGCCTCGATGGAATCCTCGGCTGCGGTTTGGGCGCGCCGCCGCCGCCGCCAGCGGCCGCCTCCGCGAGCACATCAATATTCACCACCTTGCTGTGCCAGGCGCCGTCCGGCACATACTCGGGGTCGTACTTGAAGAACTGGCCGGCGTGGTCGATGAGGAACTTGGCGAAGTAGCTGAGCGCCTTCATGTCCGCCGGCTTCATGTACACGGAGTTCTTCGCCCAGCAGAGTGACGGTCCGACCATGGCGGCCAACTGGGCGCTGCCCATGAAGTTCTCCCGCTCGTACTGCGCCACCTTCGCCAGCAGGCTGACGAGCTTCCAGAGGAAGGCCTTGTGGCTGGCCGGCACCGCTTCGATGACGTCGATCGCCCGCAGGAGGCGCTCCTCCTGCGCGTAGATGCGCTCGAAGGCGAGCAGCTGGTCGTACATGCGCGACGGGATCATCGGCTCGAGCATCTCGCGCAGGTAGAGCTTGATGATGGCGGCGGCCTCGATGGGGTCGGTGAAGGTGATCGTGCGGCCGGCGTTCGCCGCCTCCTGGATCGCCTGGCTGCGCTGCGCCGACACCGACTTGCGGAAGATGTACGGCATGCGGAGGCCGTCGCCGGCGTCGATGAAGTCCATCGCCTCGCGCATCACCGGCGGCACGCACGTGTTGTACATGTCGAGGACCTGCGCGAGCGGCACGCCGAACTGGCGCAGGTCGCGCGCCCCGATGGCGGAGGCGCCGGCCGCAGCGGGCGTCGGGCTGGTGGACGCGGCGCCGTCCGACTTCCGGCCGGGGCCGGGAGTCGACGTGGAGACGCGGCGCGGCGGGAAGAACGTTGTTATGAAATCCATTCGGCCATTTGCTCCCTCTCCTTAAGAGTGTGCCCCCGAAAATTTTGATGGCGCCGATGACTGATTGATGCCTGTCGTTCCAGGTTGCCGTGTTGCCATGACAACCACCCGCTTTTGAGAGGACGACAATGGACCTACTACTAATGCATCTGTCTACGTTCTCGTTCATCCTCATTTTTGGTAAGTACCAACCATAGGCTACAACCTACAACTTAGAGAGAGGGAGTTGGACCATGTGTGGTTAACATGTTGTGAACTGCTGTTTCAGTTGATGGGTTCCCTTCGCCGCAATCGGGTGCGCATGGGCAACCTCAGGCTGGTCTGCCCGTGCCAACAACCCCCTTGCCGGGTATGCCCGTGGGTCCGACCATCATGGGCGGAGGTGTGGGTGGCGTGCGCCGCAACTGGGCTGGTTGGCGCGAATGGAGACGCGCTGATCCCACACTGATCAACAGCCTATGGAGGAGCAAAATGGGTAACGGCATACGTAAACAACTAGGTTCGTTTTTTACAGTAGACTCCCATACGAAAAGCCACCTCCTCCATACTTGACTTGTTCGGGAGGCAAGGCCGGGAGTGATTTTATTTTTGGCTAGTACTCCCTCACTGCACCATGGTCATATGGTCACAGCCAACACGACAGCTCCCCCAGCCCCGGCACCAACCCCCACATACCAGACGAATGCCTCACACGACCAACCATAACCACACCATTGATGTAGTGTTTTGCTTGCCTCCACCTGAGACCCCATCTCACCTGAACCACATCTAACCGCTCCACCGTGCGTGCTCTGATTCCAGGTAACGCCGAGGTATACATCATGCTGGCCCTGCTGATCGGGCTCGTCACCGTCGTCATAGGTTGCTGGCTGTCGGATAACTGCTGGTCCCCGGAACCGGAGCACGTGGTGACGGTTGCCTGACGGCGGCAGCAGCGCAACTCCGCGTTGCCGCCTCCGAACCTGCCGCCGCTGGCCGTCGTGGCGTCGACCTCCACGTCGTCGTCGAGCGGTCCGTCCAGCCCCGACTCCGACTGGCCGCTGGTGGACATCTCCGAGGAGAACGGCACGGGCACCGGCGGCGGCGGAGGTGGCGGCGGCGGCTTGTGACATCACGTCATGTGCGGCCAGGACGCGACCGCACACCTCGACGACAAAAAGGAGGAGTCCATCACCGACGACAAGAAGTCGCTGCTGCTCTGCAAGCAGAACTCGCTGCCGAACGGTAGCCTAATGCCCATTCTGCCCGACATCAACATCATCAGCGCGTCGCCATGCCCCAAGCACAAGGACGGCATCCGCCCGCCGCTGCTCATCAAGCAGCTTTCCGAGGACTGTCCCAAGCACAGCCCCAGTCTCGGCGGCGGGCTGGGTCCTGCTGGGGGCGGCGGACCCGGTGGTGGGCTACCGGCACTCGGCGCCTGTCCTAAGCACAGCTCCTTCGACGAAAACACCCATCACCACGTCACGTACGTGAATGGTTTTGGGGGCGGGCATAAGGACGAGCTGCATCCGCATCCGCCGCCACCTCCGCCGGCGATTGTCTCCTCGCCCAAGGGCGAGAAGGGCAAGGACTACCTTGTCTATGTGGAGCTGGCGCGCGACTTTGACGTTCCCTGAATCGAAGCCGCCGTAGGGCCGCCCAACCATCCTGCAAGCCTTCCCACCAACGCCAGTTGACTTGCCGCGGACACCCACACGTTAGTTTCTTAGGGCAACCTCACCTGCAATGCAGACCGCCATCCCAACCACCCAACCACCCAACCACCCATTTGCTGTCCCTCCAACCACCAACCATACGAACCCACAGCCCCAACCTTCTCATACACCTTGCTAGATTACTGTTAGGATTACGGAAGCGTCGAACTCGAAAACGTCAATTACGAAGCAGCCAGCGACCAGCGCGCCGGCGGCCGAGGAGCGCGAGCAGCAGCGAAAGCCACTCGGGACAGGAAACGGATGCATGTAAATACGACTCATATCAATTAACCTTATGCCTTCTCTGTATTTTTTACGTGGCGCGCCGCCGCCATTGCCGCCCCCGCGACGCCAAGATGGCGATCGCCATGACGACGTCGGCCGCGACGCGAGCGCCACCTTTATGACATTTGCTGTGCCTCTATCTCCCTCTTTCTCCGTCTATACACAACTTCTATACACGTTTGAAATGATATTAACGGACGAATGTACAACCGGAAACGGTGATGCTACACGCACACACACCACACACTTGTACACACAGACACATACACACCGACACTTTTGCATACACGTGAAGCAAAACAAGAGGAAACGAAAACTAAAAAAAAGATAAAACAAACGTAAAAGACTGACTCGTAAAAAAAAGATGAACTTAAACAAAAGACAAATGAAACAATTGACCAGCGCGTCAACTAAATAAAAATAATGCATAATATTCTAAACGGCGGACGTTCCCTGAAGACGTCCGATATTGATGAACTCTAACCACTCACACCTTCAAGCTAGACTTAAAAAAAAGAAAAAAAAGAAAGAAAAAGAAAATTTGAGCAACGCTAATGATTTTTGACGATTAAGCGCGCGCTATATTCCGAGGATTGATTGATTTCCGACGGCCTAATTACCTTAGTAAATTACAACATATTTTTAAACTAATTCATACATTTTATTAACATATATTATATTAAATGAATATTTATTAAACAAACAAATAGAGCGTTTAACTAATAAATGATATAAACAATAAATATCCTAACGAAACTAAACAAATTGATTACGCTTTGTACATAACCAACTAATTGAGTCGCCAATGATTTCGCCACAATTCGAACCGATTGATTGACTCCACCGACATACATTCATCTACCCGCTGGGTTTTATTCGGGCAGGATGCAACAAAACAATAGCAAACCACATGCAACCCATGCGTTCATCTCGGCGACTTTAGGTCAGCATTTTGGGTCGCACCATTCTGCGCCGCCACATTTACAATTTTAGCATCACTTCTTTGACAACCGACAATATTGGTGACGTTGTCCGGTGCACGACAAACCGAGCACTGATTGAAACATAGTCTGGCTGATCGACCTATAGATCTAAACTAACTATATAACTAACTACTGTAACTAAACAACCTAGCGATGTATTTATTGAACTGTGTACTTAGCTGGGAGCACTGCGAATTGCGGCTCCATCGACTCCGGATTCGAACCCTAGTATGTATCATGTACCTCTACTCTAGCTGTAACTCTCTCCAAGAACGGAAAAAATCCCGATTGTATGTACATACTGCAACCTGCGGGATGAATGTGGAGCCACAGGATTACCCACCATCCGCAAGGATCATTGCGCGCAAACTTACTTGATTTACTTGCGTTCTTGCCACGCCGAATTGAAACGCCCCTGGTGCGCTTCATTTCGCGCCATTCGTGAACAATTGCTCAACTACGTAATGCAGCCAGCGCCGGAAATGGACGCGTTCGTGGACGCCCTTCCCGGAAACGCGACGCGCGCCAACAATTCTCACGTATGCGTGCACTAACTATCGTAAGCAACCCCAGGCACCGACGACGTTTCACATCCTAGACTCCATCATCCCCCGAAAATCGCATAGCTAGGTCGCTTTGATGGTCCAACATTCGGCCCAACCATTGATAGGCAGCTCCTGCACCGATTCCGTTAGATTTCGCACGAATTTGCAACAAGGTGATGTGATACCTTAAAACGTAGCCAAACGAGACTTTCTAGGACGCTAGGTGCGGCGGAGATGAGGCGGCATCTAGGTAGCTTAAGTATGTAGTAAATGCTGCAAGCGAGTAAACTGTAACAAATGAGACACTATCTTAAACCGCAAATAGAGGGAACAATATTTAATCGTTGCCGACACCCATTTCCGCAACACAATTATTTATGATATACCTACTAACATCTAAACGTACCGATAATACTGTACTTATATATATACATACATATATGATAACATATATAAATGATAAACTATATTATACAACGATTGTATTGGACACGTTTTGCACGTCACTGACATATATACATACATCTTATATATAATAATATACACACGTCACCCTGGTGTATCCCAAAGCCCACTCTCGATAATAATTGCATAATGATAACGGACTAAACTAATCATCAACACTGATTCGCATTGTATATTCGTGGTACCTTAAATGCATTGTATGGTATTCGGGTGCATCGCGCACATGTAACTCTAATCGTATATTCGTCACCCAAGCCAACCACCCACCCACCCACACCACCATAATGTATTATCAATTGTCTAAATAATGTACTAACATCGAATAAGAGTCCTACTACCGTAATTGTAATCCATTAATCAATTAGTTCATCAATTCGTGCAATAACTATGCGTTTCGACTCACTTGTGAACCTGTTCGTTTGTATTTATCAATTTGATGATTAAATAAATTGCAGATTGCGTGCGTTTCGCGCACGTGCCCCACTAATTATCTTCCTTAATCTGTATTTTAATTAGCAGTTAATGGATCGTTTAATTTAGATAGTTAATTTTCAATTCAAAAGTATGAAGAGCATCACGAAATCAAGTCTCAAAAATAAGTGAAATAACAGTTATTTATGCGTCAACAGAATTAAATAATGGCACATATCGTTTAAATTCAAAAGTATAAACAAAATTATTCATCTGGCCAATCTATCAGTAGATATGTATATCAAAATGATGTCATATTCGCATATTGCCATTTGTTTCATATATGTATATCTCTAAATTGTTGCGTCAATGATTGCCTCTACAAAATTAACAAAAATTGTTACATAATTCGTATATCGCATCGAAATATGTCCTATAAAAGTAGCTAATTTGCTGTTAATTCCCAGTAAAGAGCAAAGAGATTATTATAGTTACATAGAACTTTCCATAATATTTAGTGTTTCAACACACTACATATAATTAATTGGTAACTATGAAAAAACCAAGAGAATACAAAAATATCTAACAAAAAACTACCAAATAAACGCATAACAACAAACATTAGAGAGGTCAACCACTAACGCGTTTTCGAAGGTCATGAGGAACACTATGAGTACGTGCAAGCTGCAGGAATTGCCCACGCACCAGCTCCAATTGCGTGTACATCTGAATATCAGTGCCAAATTGCCGGCACGTCTCAATCACGACCGGATGCAGCGTCTTCAGCACGCCGTGATCCAACGTCGGAAAGAGATGATGCAACGAATGCTCGCCAAAATTCGTCAGCACCAGGAAGTCGCAGCTATTGATATCGCTTCGATCGGCAACGGCGTCAAGCTGGTGCAAGCCCCAGTCGATGCTGGTATGCTGCGGCTGATCCCCGTCGTGGAAGATGAGCGGATGATGGTGGGCAGCGTTAAGGCCCACGGTGCTGAAGCACACGCTCGCGACGATCAAGGTGACGCCGAAGAGGGCGCCCACCTGGAGGAAGCTTGTGTGCGCCATGCAGCACATAAGCATCGGGGCGATGAACGGCAGAAGCGCCTCCGGCCGGAACGTATGGACGCCATCCGCGTAGACCTGCAGCAGCATGCGGATGTAGGACGCGGGGAAGGTGCCCGCGTAGACTAGGGGCGCATAGCACCAGGAGGCGTAGCGCACGAAGAGCGGCTTGTTCGTGGGCAGGAACTGGAAGAACGGCTCCACGAACGAGATCTCGTAGTCGTAGATCGTGTTCGTGTAGATGTGATGGCTGAGTGCATGCGTAATCCGCCACGACCTGCAATCAACAGTAATTACACACTCAGACCAATATGTTATTAATAAACGAGCGGGGGTATTAATTACCTGGATGACATCATGGACAGGTCGAAGTAGTACATGCGAAAATTATCCTTTCGATGGAAATAGTTATGCGCAGCGATTGTCGTCAGACTCAATGCCAACCCAGCGAGCATTGCCAGTGCAAAACTTCCGAACCAAGCAGCGCTTAATGCGAGTGCGAAGTACGATGCGCAGAGCAGATCCGTGTAGAAGTCGCTCTTCGTGGGGATGCTACTGCTCTTGGTGCCTTCCCGTTTCATAAACTCCCGGACATTACGCTTCAGCGTCCTGTAGAAACCGTCCTCTTCGAATGTAAACGGCGAGTTCCTCTGAGTCGTCGCTTTCCGCACGAAGTACTTTTGGAGCATCTTCTCCGGCCCCACCGAGATATGATGCGCTTCAAACGCCTCCGTTATGTCGGAACCCTGCAATGGAACAACGTTAACCACATCTTAATTTCAGCATCGAGTCTGATTACCTTGGTCAGCCTGAGCCAATCGGGTCCTCCGGGATGCTGGTCGATGAAGTTGGCGAAGTCGTAGAGTCCATCATGGATACGCCAGAGATTCGCGTCGATGTCGTCGTCGATGCGCTTGCCCTGCATCCACAAATCCCCCGTATGGCGAGGGTGGTTCCTCAGCGTCGGCTTGCTCTTCACGCGGAAGTCCAGCTGCGAGACGGCGTCCTCGCACCGGAAGAGCGCCCCGAGGATGTCGCGCACCGCCATCGTCAGTCGATGCTGGATGTCGTTGAACTGGCCGCGCATCGTGCGCAACTTTATATATACTAAATCAGGCAGATGCAATTAGTGCGAGAGATATTGATAGCGTAATCCGAAATTATGAGAGTCACTCAAGACGGCGTGATCGCGATATGGGGCCCGTGCGCGAAGCGTCTGCGTTGGGACGCGCGCGCGTTGAATGAGAAATCACGCGCTGTAAAACTTCTATAAAGTTATAAAACTGGCGTGTCCTTCAAATCAAGTTTCGTTAATTATTCGATATTAATGTTGTTTGTTTTTTTGGGGTCAAAGCATACGCTCCGTGCGTCCATAAACAGTAAAATTTCGTGCAGTGGCGTAGCAAGCACGAAACCGGGTCAGACCTTGTGGGTTTCAAACAAATTGTAAGCCGTTTGCTTATCGTATGGACAATAAATTGCGTTTCTTCGCGCCTAATTGGACATTTGCGAATACCACTGACGCTAAATTACAAAACACTGAATATGCAAAGTAAAAGAATCATCATTTCCGCGGATTCGACCAAAAATCTTGCAACTCATTGAGTTTGTATAGCCGAAAATGTAAATACATTGAATTGTGGCTTCTTTCAAACGCAAATTATCCTGATAACGATGTCAATTTAAAGTTTATGATACAGCACTCTTAATCACTACTTAAATAAACAATTTTACTTCAATGTTGAAAGTGTTTCAAACAATTTTTAAATTATAAATGGATTCTTGTTGATATACGTATTTTCAGTCAAACATATTTTTTGAATGCCAGAAAAGTATTTGGACTTTGTTAATTCAACAAGCATGTTGCACAAGGTTGCATTAATCAAATAACAATGAAATTTCTTATTTCATGGTCACTAGAATCACTTTCCCCAAATACGAATTAAGTAACAATTAACAAGTTAAATACTTTTAAATTTGCAAGCGAATTTTCGAAATTAATTTGGAATACTAATGACACAAAAACGGAACCTTGAATTTCTCATTTTCTAATGAAATTGCAAAGAATTAATTTAGTGAACAGTAATGTTTGTGTACATATGTAAAACGTGTTGATAAACACTTTAAACCAGGGGCAATGTTAAATGAGCATAAAACTTGCTCAATTAATTTATACTTGTCTGAAAACATCTTTCTACCAATACAAGATCAACAATATACCCACATATCATCTCCAAACATTGTTATCATTGTTATTTGTCATGGGACTTCTTAGGCACAACTGATGAGTCCATAAAACAATATATGTATTAGTAAATGATTTTTTAAAAGTGAAACATGGCTACTGCAATGAGTTATTGATCAACTGAAACTCACTTATCACTGATTACACAGTTGCCAGTCTTTTTTAGGTCATTCAATACGTCTTTATTAAGTAAGACATAATAATAACAATTTCTTACTTAGTATTGACCTGATACAGCTTAGATCTCAAATCTGAAAGCTGCCTGCTAAAATCAAATACAAGAGGTGTGGTAATTAACTTAATTAACTAGTTATCACTTGAAAATCACGTTCCCTTCATAATAAATCTACATGAAAAATTGCAGCAATTCAAATTGAAATCAAGAATTTATTAAAGATTTAATTTCAATCAGTTTTCTTTCTAGAGGATCATAATTTTACGAGGTCAATTTTCATGTCTCATTGCAAATCCGCCAATCGCAAAATCTTCAAACCAAATCTAGAACAAAAGTGACACATTGAGGCGAATCTAACTACGCACATATGACCCGGACAGTAGAACGAATGAGCGACTATATACGGGGATTAATGAACTATTCGTTACTATTGCGCATTTTGCATTCTTGGATCGCTTCGTTGAAGCCCTGACAGAGGTTGAGGTCGTTTTGCGAGGCCGCGCAGTCCAGGAACTTCTTGATTTCGTAGGCGCATGGTCCAGTCGGTTCTGTGTTGCGATATTGCTGGTATTGCTCCTGCACTGGTGGAGCGGCTGCTTGCGCCGAACTGCCACCGCCTCCGGTGATCATACCTGAAGAAAGTTAGCCATTAGAACAAGTTCATAATTGGGAATTGAAGCTATAGGGCATTGTACTTACTGCCAACAGCATGGCCTACTGCTGAACCCACAGCAACACCGCCAGCGGTAGCTGCCATTTGCGCGAATAATCCAGGTTGTTTGGGAGCAGCTGCAGGTGGATGCGCAGCAGCAGCTGGTGGAGGATGTGCAGGCACCGAACTGAAAACAAATACCAATCAATACTTGCAGCCAAAGATGTATAAAAGTAAATATCATTCTTAAGCTGTTCAAATGCATGAATAGAGCAAACTACACACATGCATTAATCCTATTTGATTGCATTCTGACTATTTGCCACACACAATTGGTGATTAGATTCAACATATGTTATATGGCTAAGAAACAGGCATGACCCAATATGTAACTGCGAAATAAGGTTGTTAGTGCTGTGGCTCACAAGGAATAAAACCCAATCCCAAGAAATGAATAATTTCTCATCACCTGTACCTTGGTGGAGGTGCTGCGTAGGTGGAGTGCTGGCGTGCCATTGGGGCCGCACGCGGCGTAGGGCTCGGTGATCTACCACGTCTTGGCATATTGTTTAAACTTTAGAGGCAAACTCTGGAGATTTGTACAGAATATCCACTCGCACGCAGTAAATGGTGCAAAAACGTTGCGTAACCCAACTTTCGTTCACCACGTTCACGAGACGAATGGCGATGTGTCAAGTTCAAGACTAGTTAGAAATACGTACAGCAATTCTCGAAATGGACGACGACGTTATGGCAATATCTGCGTCGTTTCGTATATGCGTTTTCGATGCGTTCCAAACGTTTTAAATACGTTTTTAAACTTGGAAAGGCTTCAAAATGAAGGTGTCATAAAATATTCTAGAATGTTTCTGGAGTCCGTGTCATGCGCGCATGTGCCGCGGCCATCTATGATGTCAATAAAACGTCAATTCCAAACTCCAACGATTCGAATCGAGTGATTTTTGCATCTGATGGACATCTTTTACCAATCGTACGAATTATTGTGTATGTTTTTGCATGCAGGTGATATTAGTGATAAGTTGTGTTGATAATTGCGAGCCTAATATTGCGCATTGCTTTGCAATCGTTCTAGAATCAAAGTCGTTCGCAGATAAGCTATTTTTAACATTGTGCGTTCATTTAACTTTTGCAATTCGACCAAATGTGGTTCTGTGGTTTGGAACTGCGCCATTCTCGCTATTTATGGAGTCTAATGACTAATTAGCACGTGATAATGAAACAAAGCGGCTGTTTACAGGCATGTTTCATTCTTGGATGTTTGGAATTACATGCTACCTGTATTGCCGGCGTTGCGGTGATGCGGGACGTTTTGCTACCGGAGGTGGTGAGGCTCGAGGTGGTGATGGTCTTCTCATCGGTGCTGATTTTGCTGGAGCGGATCTTCGTGGCATCTTTCTTGATTTCCTTGAATACTCTGGCCAAAGATAACACTTGGTATGTATAAAGCGTATTAATTAATGCCTGAAATCCCCATGTAATTTTTGCCTATTTTGGTGGATGTTTGTTGAAGTTTATTTGGAATTTGACTCATCGAATGACAGATGTGAAGATAAAATGAATGCCAAATTCGTATCCAAGTAAACAAGTACATTTTGTCTGGCATCAGATGATTGATTATTTGAATGCTAGATCTTTGAGATGTAGGTTGATCATTCTTGTATAATAAATTGCCTATCATTGCAGGGGCAGGCGTGCACGCGTAAGGTGGGTTGCCTAGAGTGCCGCCAACGGACAAAAGTAACGAGTATTGAACGTTTCCATAATTCTCCAATGTCCGAACCGCCGAAACGCGCAAACGGCTCGTGCAAAACACCCAGTGTGCTCGCGCTGAGGCGAGTGAAGTGAATTGACAAACCGATTGATAGCGGATGCGAACGAGGCGCGCCGTGAATTCATTGGGCAGCAGGCGGTAGAAGGTCTGCGAAGGTCTACAACATCATTTATGTCGGACGAGTAGCGAAATGATTTCGATGGGCTTCCGAAGCGGTTAGAATCACGTAAGAAACGCGAAACACACACCGACGAGAGCCAGAGCGGAGCTGCCCCAGGCGTGAACGAAGCGCGCTTCTGTGAGATGTGATAAGCAACGGTGAGCGCGGATTGCGAGGCGTAAAAATCAATGAGCGCGAGCGCGAGGAGCGAAAAGCGAGCGGCGAGCGAATTGTGTGAAATCATGGCGCGTTTCGTTGACTTTTCGGGCCGGATTCGAGGGGAAAACGAGCGATTCGGCGTTCGCGTGGTGGAGTGAGCGGACCCAGCGGCAGTGGCGGACGGCGAAAAATGTCGAGATTCGCCAGTGTGCAGAAGCCGACGTGTGTTGCAATCTATAAAAAGTACGTTCGCGGTGTTCGCGCAACGGGCAAGTGCTGCGATTGAGGCCGCAAAAACCGGGGCGTATTCTTCCATCATCATCGCCAGCACCAGCACCAGCACGAGAGCCGCGGCACGCATAAATGTCGCTCATGTATTCGCCGATGAGAGAACGCATCTGATGGTGGCATCGTTCGCCCGCTGAATGCGAAACGCACCGCGCTGCCCATCGGCGATGAAAACTGGCTCGCAGTCGGCTGGAATTTCTACTATAAACAAATTGTAAACATAACCAATCCGGCGCTGGTTCGGGAATAGAATCCGCCTGCCCCCATCGCGGCCAAGTCGACGCAAAACTGCCATGCACGGGACCGAGAGCGCCGTCGTCCTCCAGGCGAGCCCACGATGGAACCGAACGTTCGCCTAATTGATTAAACATGTGTGTTATCTTCGAAGTACTCTGCAATATTGTCGCCGTCGAATCGATATCGATGCGATAGAATCATCGGAAACGGGTTTTTAAATCAGGTGATAATAACTCATTCGAACTGAAACTGACTCTCCGCCTCGTCGCGAAGTGGATGCACGCCGAGCCAGCAGTCGCGCCGAGGAGCCGAGCAGTCCCCCAGTGTTGGTCGCACATGGAGAAGAAACATTATCATTTAAGATCGCATAAATCCTCATCGTTTTCATCGCGGCACCGCCACCACCTCTCGCTGCCAGCGGCGACGCGCTCAACGGCGACGACGGCGATCTCTCCGCCGCCGCACGAACGTGGAGCACCATTCGGCCGCGCCGCGACCCGCCTGCAGCAGCAGCACTCCTCCTCGGCCGCGAAGCCGCCGTGCGAAATCCATTTTTGGCACACATTCGGCCGTGCACTCTCGCCGACGACTTCCCGTATGGCGGCGCATCCAGCGACGCGCGCGCTCATGCTGAGAGTCTGAAACCACACCAGTGATCACACAAACTGCCTAAACACAAGTAAATAAGTCAATGCTGCGCTGACACATTTTCGTTGCTGGAAAACGACACCGAAACTCAACACGAAACCCAACCAACACCCACCACCCTCACGCGACCGCGCAAACAAACGGAAACAAAACGCGAACTCCATAGATTCGAACACGCCGCAAACAAGCAAGCAAACAAACAAAACAGCAGCAGCAGCAGGGAAAAAGAAACAAAGAAAAAAGTAACACAAATACGTCTAGGTGACTATGTTATATTGTTAGATGTCAAGACAGAGAGTAGTGGAAATTCGTTAAAGTTACGACCGTAGAGGGCTTCAATTTAACTGTGCTTCATTTAACTACGATACAATTAGGAAACAAATTAGGCGCGCAGCTCTAGGTGGCTGAAGTAGAATTAATTAATTAATTAGTGAGAGAATTTAGTTGCCATCGTCTGACGGCTGCGGGTGTAAACAGCAGTTATCAGGCAATTGGTTATTTTCATCTTTGCACAAATTACAATTAAGCGCGTTTTCGATCGACACACTGGCACACAAACACACGCGCACGCAGGGCTCGAAGTTGGGCACGACATAATAATTACCATAGCGTAGCGTGTAATCATCATTAGACAGAACTCGATACTTCCGTCGTGTCGCCCGCCGAGCAGCGGAAAACCGGCGAAGCCCACCCAGCTCGGAAGCGCGACAGCACAAGAAAGTTACTCCAGCAAGATATATATATATATAGTATATATATTTGCGCATCTAGATAAGTAATAAAGTTAAGCACCGAAAGCGGTGCGCTGAACTCCTTCTGCCCGACACGCGAATCCGAAGCCGGCGTCAAAGATGGCCGACCTGGAGGCGGTGCTCGCCGATGTCAGCTACCTGATGGCGATGGAGAAGAGCAAGTGTACGCCGGCCGCACGCGCCAGCAAGAAAATCATCCTACCTGATCCGAGGTACGAAACGCCGAACTCCGCAAAGTTGCACGCACGCATTCCTCCATGCATCACGCGTGCGATAAATCCGCGTCAATTCGCACGGGCGCCATGGGCGCCGTCCTCACAGGCTCTTGTGTGGCATGCGATGGTGATGCGCGCGTGCAGCGCGCGAACCCCCTCAATAATCACTCTGAATTTTCTGCTTTCTTTTGCAGCGTTCGCTCGGTAATGCACAAGTATCTAGAGAAGAAGAACGAGGTGAATTTCGATAAAATTTTCCATCAAACCTTAGGCAAGTATCGCACATTGTCGTCCGCCTGCAGGAGTTGCATTAATTGCGTGCTGTGTTTTGTAGGCTTCCAATTATTTAAGGATTTCTGCGAAAACGTGTCCGAAGTGCCCGTGCCGCAGCTCCGATTCTACGAGGAGGCAAGTTTCCAATTAGTTTTGTTGCTTTCGCGCTGTTTGCGCGCCTCGGAAAGTTCCCCCATTCCGGGGCGCTGCCGCCCACTCTCGCCCGCCCGCCGCTGGCGACGAGGGGGCCGCGCGCGCGTGTGATATTCGCGCGCCCCCCGCGCCGCCGAAGTTCGCGCGGAATGTCTCGTGCTTCGCCCCTAAGCCCCAGCTTTTATGTTACACATCTTCGCGGAGCCGGTGCTGCAATTCCCCCATGCAAAGCATGGCATAATTTTTTCATGCGCTCCGAGTTGTTACGTTTTTTTTTCTCCGCCGTGAACTTTGCGATTCGCCTCAAGAAAGCGCTCGGTTTCCACCTTCTCATAACATTTTATTTTCCGCATGCATCAACAGTTTCCATGCAGGTTTTAGACTCCGTGGTGGCTTTTCTTTCACGCGCGGAAAAAAAAACTGAAAAAGATTGCTTTTCGCAAAATATCCATTTGGCTTTCCGGAAAGGCGCACTTTTTTCATTCCGTGGCATTGACATTATCAAGATTCATTTCACAGCTTCGCATTTCAGTCCGTTTTCGTAGAATTTTAATCATAATTCAAATAGTGCATATTATTTCTTCAAATTCGAAATGCCAACAGCGAAGGTTCTATTTGTCAAACATTCCTGCGCACATTTCCGCGAAGAAATGCCGTTTCATAAAATCCCCGTTGACTCACTGGCGAAATTGATGCGCACTTGCCGTATCACAGCAGATAAATTCATATCTCGCGAATGTTCGTTGACAAATTAAGTGTGTTTTCTTTTGATAACGATTATCCCAGCATAGTTTCGAACGTGACAATACTTGAAAATCGATAAATGTTTTCGAAAATGTATCAGTTTCGCAAATATTTGAGTACATGTTGTGTCGTTAAATGTCAATCCACGTTGCTCGAATAGGAGGGTTCAAATGTTAATCAGCTATTAAGTTAATGAACGTTTCGCGTAAAATATCTCAGATTGTTTATGATCATTGAGTCAATTCAATTGAGGAGAAATGCCACATGAACAATATTACAACAGCCGTAAAGGATTTTTGCAAATTGTCTCATATTTCATTATCTTTAAACATTCGAAAAACAAGAATTGCATACTAGAATCTTTATAAAAAAGTTTTTCTATTCAGTTTTCTTTCTTCGATGAAATAATTTTGTGATGTTTGACCGTTAACTAGACATGTTCATTATTAGCGAGCTTAAATCGTGAATGTCACTTGGCGATATCAGCGGCTGAAGGAGGATTTTTGCCAATTAAAAGCGAAAGCACGTGAATTGGAAGCAACAATTGGACCTCATTGATTTTTGCACGTTGTCGGACTTTCTTTCATTCATTGTCACTCAAAGCTATTCAAACGTTCGGCTGTCATTTAAATCGCGCTCGCGCGCCCGCCCGCCCCCGAATGCTCTCAATTGAAACCTAACAATCGCGAATGCGTTCTGTTTGTCATCTCGCTGACAACAAAACGATGTCATAATAACAAGCGCTAGAAATGCGCTTGAAACGTGCCGCTCTGCCAGCCAGCTCCTAGGCGGCAGGCGGCGGTCGCACAGCAGCCATCGCATCGCCATTATCAAATCCGCTCGCTCCATTTTAAACTTCATCCCGCCGCCGCTTAAGTTCGGGATGGACGCGCGCCCCGCGCCCGCCACCAGATACGTGTACATTCATCTGCCGTTTCGCGCAAGATTCCATCGATTTTTCTCGCTCGAAATGCTTATTTCAATTTCAATTCCCGTCATCGTTCCGTCATTGAGCCTTTATTTCACATGGATCCTGCTGACGCAAGATGACATAAATTGCTTGCCGCTGCCCGCGCGCGTCCGCCGCCCCCGCGACCCAACCGCCACACGCCATCCCCTCGTGGACGCGCCCTCCACGCTGCGCCTCACCGCCGTCCTCTCACTTCTCGCCGTCGCTGCGAACGAATTTTAACAGGTGGTCTCTGTGTGTTTGCTGTCTTTTTGCAGATAAAACAATACGAAAAATTGGAGTGTGCGGAGGAGCGCATGAAGCAGGCGCGCGACATCTACGACAATTTCATCATGAAGGAGCTCTTATCGCATTCGCACGTAAGTCCAGCATTGTCTCACAGTTATTTGCGAATGCTTTCCGGCCTCATTTGCACAATGGGTGTAATCGCACATTATACGCGATGCGGCAATAAGCGCGCATTGCGCGTCGCCGCCCGATTACAGTTTTCGATATTTATTAAATTCCGAATCTGTTTGCCGCGAGCGTTTCGCGATTTATCCGTTTATTCGTCTCTTGTGCGCATTATACTACACTGCAAATACGAGTAAACAGCGTTTTTAATATCTTTTCTTGTTGTTTGCAGGACTACTCAATGGAATGTCTGCAGCATGTTCAGAAACATCTTATGAAGAATGACGTTCCAGTCGGACTATTCGAAGTAAACAATCTAGTATTTTACTCTTACTCTTTGTTGTGGCTGAGATTTTCATAAGACTACGGATTTTCTCGCATTGGTAGTAACTGCGGATTTGTTTTCAGCCATACATTGAAGAAATCTACCATCAATTACGCGACGAGCCCTTCCGAAAGTTCTTAGAGAGGTGAGTGAGCGTCGCAATTGCGCACTTGGCAAATTAATTTGATTCGATTCGTTGCAGTGAAAAGTATACACGCTTCTGCCAGTGGAAGAATCTGGAACTGAACATTCAGGTAATTACTTCACTATTCGTAGCAATGTGGGCAGATGCTATAGTCGGAAGGCCTCCAGGTGCTGCTGCATTTCGTGCTATTTCACCGCCGCCGAACACTGTTCAAGTATTTTGTTTATCATGGCAGCAAGATCGTAATCGTCATGCTAATGTCAAAATAATGCATGCGCAACAACGCGAGCCATTGTAATTGTAAGCTTCTTTTTTATGCGAAGGTCAGCGATCAGAGCAAGGCTGTAATTATTTATTTTTTTTGTGGCATTTTTGTTATTGCGAGCCAGTTGCTTCTTGGCTTGTTGCACAATAGCCGTCCAGTGAAACGAAGCGCGGTGAAATAGCTAAAAATGCGAACGATCTGAGCGGCGTTCTGGCATGGCAGCAAAGGCTGCTGCCGGCTGAGAGCGGCAGGCGATGCTATTTTGTAGGCTATTATTAGGCTGCGGCGCACGCCAATCTCCGCACGCGGACGCTGGAAAAACGCTCCCGTCCCTCCTCGTCCTCGTGCTGCTGCACCACCACCAGCGGCGCCGCCGCCGCCACACAACAATCGTTTGTGCCGCGGCGCCGCTGCTGCTCGCAGCCCATCGCATTGATTCATAAGCGATCTGTTTATTTTTGTAGCTGACAATGAACGACTTTAGCGTGCATCGCATCATCGGCCGCGGCGGCTTCGGCGAGGTGTACGGCTGCCGGAAGGCGGACACCGGCAAGATGTACGCGATGAAGTGCTTGGACAAGAAGCGCATCAAGATGAAGCAGGGCGAGACGCTCGCGCTCAACGAGCGCATCATGCTGTCGCTCGTCAGCACCGGCATCGATTGTCCGTTCATCGTCTGCATGACGTACGCGTTTCACACGCCGGATAAGCTGTGCTTCATCTTGGAC
Organism: Aleochara sp. GC000083; assembly: GCA_030264555.1. Classification (NCBI taxonomy): domain Eukaryota; kingdom Metazoa; phylum Arthropoda; class Insecta; order Coleoptera; family Staphylinidae; genus Aleochara; species Aleochara sp. GC000083. The sequence continues at coordinate 64,099 of JARJDZ010003391.1, forward strand.
CTGATGAACGGCGGCGATTTGCACTACCATCTCAGCCAGCACGGCGTTTTCAATGAGCCGGAGATGAAGTTCTATGCGGCCGAGGTTATTTTAGGTAGGCGCATTTGCTTCTACGCCCTCCATGCATGCACTCCGAACCCGAGCCACCCACACGCCATCATCCGCTCTGTCATTTGCCGGCTGCAGTTTATAATTATCCAGCTTTTAATTATTCGCTCGATTCATGTGCGCGTTGCGTGTCCATTGTCCTAGACGTTGCGAGCAAAATAAATGCAATTTCTTTGGAGGGTCATTACTTCAAATGAATGCTGTATGCTACTTCAAGAATGGAAGTAAGACATTGATCTAAACATGAAAACGGAATTCGATCCATCATTTATTTACGCGACAACTGTTGCGCTGCTGAGTGACCACTTAAGTAGGAGGCATCTACTTAATATTAAATCTGTTACGATGGTAGGATGAGAGGGTGGATTTACTACTTTCAGTTAATGCCTTGTATTAAAGTAAAATCGAACTACGCCCAGTAATGACACAAGATTAAATGGCGCAGCTAAAACTTTCTGCCGTGTTGCAAATACTTCGCAACTTTCTCCAACTATTGATCATCATTGCATAAAAATTTGAAGCGATTTTAAACTTCTGTTATCCGTTTAGCTATGCAGTTAATGACTATTAGTTACTAAATAACTAGTCTTTCATCAAATTATTATTTAAATCAGTCATCAACCAAAATAATTCAAGATATTTCATAAAATAATTTGCAACAAAGGATTTTCTATTGCGGCCTAGCATTTTTTAAACATTTCATATTTCATAACGAACATACACAGATTGAATATGGACTTTGACGTCTTATTGTTATAAACACACAAAAGTCAAATTTGAAATATACCATTTTATCATGTTGCAAATAATCCCATTCGTGTTTTAGGACTGGAACACATGCATCGTCGATACATCGTCTATCGTGACTTGAAACCAGCGAATATCCTTCTCGACGAGCACGGGCATGTGCGCATCTCCGACCTGGGCCTCGCCTGCGATTTCTCCAAGAAGAAGCCGCACGCCAGCGTCGGCACGCACGGCTACATGGCGCCGGAAGTCCTGTCGAAGGGCACGCCGTACGATTCCAGCGCCGATTGGTTCAGCTTCGGCTGCATGCTGTACAAACTGCTCAAAGGTCATTCGCCCTTTCGCCAGCACAAAACGAAGGACAAGCACGAAATCGATCGCATGACGCTAACGATGGTAAGATGATGCGGCCACTCCTACGGCGCTGGAAGTGCACCGCACTCGCCGTCTATTGATTGATGGTGCGATTAATATGCGACAATTGCAGAACGTCGAGCTGCCGGATGCGTTCAGCAAGGAGCTGAAGTCGTTGCTGGAGGGCCTCCTGCAGCGCGACGTCGACAAGCGGCTGGGCTGCAAGGGCAACGGCGCCGACGAGGTGAAGGAGCATCCGTTCTTCAGCGGCATCGACTGGCAGCAGGTGTACCTGCAGAAGTACACGCCGCCGCTGATACCGCCGCGCGGCGAGGTGAACGCCGCCGACGCGTTCGACATCGGCTCGTTCGACGAGGAGGACACGAAGGGCATCAAGCTGACCGACGCCGACCAGGAGCTGTACAAGAACTTCCCGCTGGTGATCAGCGAGCGGTGGCAGAACGAGGTCGCCGAAACCGTCTTCGAAACGATCAACTTCGAGGCGGACAAGATGGAGCACAAGAAGAAGGCAAAGCACAAGTACAAATTCGATTTGGATGAAAAAGGTTCAGGTTTTTGATGCGCCATAAACAACGGCATTTTAACGTCTTTTTGTTTGTAGAATCGGATTGCATTCTTCACGGATATATTAAGAAATTGGGTGGCCCATGGACGTCATCGTGGCAAATGCGCTACGCAAAACTGTATCCGAACCGGTTGGAATTGCATCCGGACAGTGCGAAACCGGAAATGATTTTTATGGACCAGATCGACGAAGTTTCTTCCGAACTCACTCAGGTCAAAAACGAAAAGTGCATTGTCGTTCGTATGAGGGACGGCAAAATTATTCTTACAAATCCCGTAAGTTTTTAATTTACTTGCAATTTAAGTAGTTCCTGTATTTTAAAATTCGTACAGTTAAATCGCGGTTTATGAAAATGTCGATTAACTTTTTGATTTTGGGGGACTCCTAAATTCGTTAAGAAAAGTTTTCGAAAAGTTATTCACCGTGGACCACTCAAATTTCCAGTTTTGGAACGCTTCTTCGAGAAGTCGTTGATATAGTAAAACTTGGGACGAAGTTTGCCAAACGTTTTCCACGCATTATTTTCGCGACATACAAGAAATTTAACTACTGATCCTGAATGTCTTCGTCCACCGTGATTTGACTGTACATGGAATTGACGATTAACTCCACATATTAACCGTGCATTTTCAGGATGAAATAGGCCTAAAAGAGTGGTTAACTTCCTTGAAGTCGGCGCACAAACAGAGTCAGGAGCTGCTCGGCTCCATGGCGAAAAAAGCCGGCCGCATCTACGGCACCACCGACACGCTGATGAGCGCGATGGCGCCGACGGGCGGCGCAATTCCGCCCCCTGCGAGCGCCACATCTGTGACGGCTGTAAACAATAAGAACGCGCTGATGCACCACCATGCGCAACAGCAGCAGCAACAGCGGAATACGAACGGCAACTGAACGCCGGCGCCGGCGGCAATCTGAAACCACACGAATGTCAATCACCACCACACGCGGCCACGGCCAGGCGGAATAATGCGAGCACGCAGGGCTAAGGAGAGGAACATGTAAATATCGCTGATAGATCGTGACAGCCGACTGTCCGCTGACACAAATCAAATGAGAGGCGCAGACACGACCGCATCCCCGCGCTCTGCGGAAGGACGACAACATCCAAATAAAGTAAGCAAGTGTAGCTGCGGCTGTAGGTAAGCAGTAACTCAGTCAAGGCCCTACTAAAAAAAGCAAAGCAAGCTGTAACTTTATATAGAACTAGTGTAAATACCATTAACACATGACAAATTCTCTGAGAAGTCGCGGAAATCTATGCAAACTGCAAAAAAACAGTATTAAGATGATTAATTTATTCAATGAAAACCAAAAAGTACATAAAAATATAAAAAAAAAATGGGAAAAGTGTCAATAAAATGTCGAGCTTCGTGCCAATTTTCTAATTAGTGTGACAATCGAATTAAGTTTTCTAACTAATTTTCTAATTAACCAGTAATCATTTCAAGTAATTATCACGAGAAAAAGAGTGACGTTCAATTATGTCGATAGAGAAGCCTAACAATCGGATCTTTTCGTTTTAGTGAGTAATATAAAAGGAACATAAAAGGCGCTACAAATCTAATATTTATTAATAATCATGTTCTTAATTAACAATAAATTAATATTTAATTAATACTAATCTATGAGAGGAACGCATACATGCAAATAAAACTCATTAGAATGATAAAATTGCTTCAATGACAGGCGGGTGCAAAGCGAAATGCGTCGGCGTCAACCAGCAAATGATTCGCAAATTCTAATTGCAACCAATTAATATTTAGAGTTAATCAATGATATGATATGAATGTATTCATAATTATGATTAATTAATCAATGAAATACTGAAGGACACAAACATAATGCAAATGAAACATGTTTAATAGGTGTTTAAAGGACTAATATTAACATATTAAGAGCTGTCAATGTTGTACATATAAACTATAAATATTATAATTATCATAAACAAATATTTAAACAAGAGATGAAGTCAAATGAAGATTTATAGATGAATAAAATTGCAAAAAATCCAATTTATTACATATATTTCATATACATTGCTAAAATCTAACCCAGAACAGTCTGCACATTATTGATATCAGTTACACTTTGTGTGCTCACACCATGTTCACCCATTCCCTTCTTTACAATGTGAATCTTTCTGTTTGAAATGCAAACCACATAGTAATGATCATCATAGGTAATTGTCAAACGTTTGAAAGGGGGCTGCTGTCCCACTCCACTACTGGTTGCATTCAGACATTGACTAGTTTCAGCCTCACCTTGCACAGTTGCTGTGGCACCATTTGTCCCAAAAGCTTTTGCATCGATTTGATTTGTGAGTGTAAGAAGAGCCATTATTTGGGTCGCAAAGATCTCGTCGTTTTGCAGATCTCCAGATGATGCCACTACAGCACCGTCATCGTTTAGTTGCAAGTATCCCAACTGATCTTTCTCCATCGTTAATTTCGTGCGTCTTGGCTGAAATTTACTACTTTTTGTGAGATTCTTAACTTGTTTTGAACTGCAATGATGGAGTGGCTAATCAGCTGTGACCTCTGTGACCTCAACCATGAACAAATCTCAAGGATCGAATTTCTCATGAAAAACAAAGTGTTAGCCGATCGCCGCAAGAGGCGCTGATGTTATGTCATTAATTTAATTTAGAGGCATAAAATTCTGTTTTCTGTCTGCTAGTCATAGTCCGCGTCGGTTATTATTAAAATAATTTTAGTATTGTGATCTCAGAGGTGTGAATTTACCGGAGCAAGTTTATTATTTATGGAAGTGTTTAGTGTTTTTCTGTAAAGTGCTCCTGTTGGATTTTTACTGTACTAATAGACATGTCCTGTAGTCTATGAGTTGATTGCAAATCAAGTTGGCGTCAGCCTCTGTCGAAAACGTTTCCTCAAATTAAGTAAGTTTTAAAAATCGTCTCGAGTTCTTTTATTAAAATCAAGCATGAATATGCAGAAAAGTGATAGAATTAAACCGAGTTTGTGCATTCAATATGACGATCATCCACGGGTAATATGCACTGTATTGGGCTCATTAATGGAGAACCAGAGTCTTGTGGATTTGGCAATTTGCTGCGGAAACAAAACAATGCATGCCCATAAGTGTGTTTTAGCTGCGTGCAGTCCTTATTTTCGGGTATTTTTATCTACTTATTATTGTGTTTACATTATCTGAAACAGTTTTATTTCAGGAGGAATTAGAAAATAATCCTGGCGCAGAACAAGTAATAATTGATGGTTTGGACTTTATTAATATGAAATCAATCATTGAGTTCATATATTGTGGAGAAACGATTGTCCTTGAAGAGAACATGAAATATGTAGTTGCAGCAGCTAAGTTGTTTCAAATACAGGGCCTGCAAGCCCTCATTTCAGCTGAGAACAATGACCCAGGTTTTCCCATTGGACTCAATTCATCCATTATGAAATCCTTTATCATTTCATTCCCTAGGTGAAGAACCAGTATGCATACCTTCTCCAGTCTTCATAAATAAGAAACCCAAATATTCCATTGACACAACCATTGACCCATTCACTTCAATTGAGCAATTAATCTGCAACCAACTAATGTTCCAAGATGCTCAAACTATACTGGATGCAAACACATCAACATATCAAGAGGCTTACTGCAATGAGACATTGATTGGTAATACAAAAACCTGTTGTTCTTTCTGTTGAATAATTACAATAATTTTTAGATGATGAGTGCATTCGGGAACTAGAAACATCTCCAATGAATGCCGTCAATTACGGCGACCTGAGCACACCATCGATGTCTGCTCCGTTGTCAGAGTTGAATAAGAACGTGACCAATGATTTAACATTTACGAGCACTGGGGACAAAACAGCGGAGGAAGTTGAAAACGACCGTGGTCAAGATATGTCTAAGCATGTGGGGTACATGTACCAAATATCTGAAGGCCAATACTTGGAGGTCATAGACGAAGTCCTCCGGAACATCACAGATGAAATGCTACAATTCCAGGTGAACGCGGAGAATGCACATCCGAGTAACGCGAAGCTGTTGTCTGATAAATTGAAATTGAAGGTGGATGACGAAGAATCTCATCGTGTATTCAAAGAGTCATTTAAAACACTAATTTCTATTCAGGGCGGTAACGCAGGAACGAGCGCAAATTTGGATTTAGATTCGATTTTCTTCAACGTCCAGGAATCAAATGATGAACAGCCTGCAAACGATAACGTCGAGGAGGCTAGCGATGAGCATTTGGAGACGTTTGACCACGAACACTCCGATATCCTAAGCGAAATCAATTCTATGCAATTCTACGACAATAGCGTCTACGAGGATATAGCCGAAAAAGTCGAGACGGCATTAAAGCATCAGCAACGCGAGGTTCAGCAGGAAATTGTTCCCGACGAGGGACAATAACTCGTTTCGGACCAGTGTCTTGCTTTGTAGTAAACCGCAGCAGAAGGTAAGCACATTGTTAGGGAACTGGAAGTTTTCCAATAATCAATTTCAATTTAACGTTTTACATTCATGGTTGACTATGAAGTTTGACTTGATTGTGTCACTCGTTTGTTTATTTTGGTGTATTTATAAATTATTATAAATACATTTTCAGTTTTATTTAAAGTCACTGATGTTATTAGTTACGATATTCGGTAAGCTACTTATGCTAATATTCTCTGAAGCAGTACTGCAAGGAACATCTCTCAAGGAACAGACTCTCTTAATGTTTTGTACTAATTTTGCTTTTGAACATGCACAGAGAAATAATGCGATTTGGTTTTCAAATCAATATTGTCACTTCATGGTTGGCGTAGAAATACTGTATAACAATGTAATAACATCACAAATTTGTACAATTAGAAAACGAGGCGTTGTTCGCCATCTTTCATTCAGAAAATATGAAGCGCAGTTTACATTAGAAAATTGCAATCGATAAAGCATTGAATTTAAATTAGAACACATATTAAACAAACGTTACAGAAATGATTACGATTTTCTGAAATCTAATTGAAGCTTTTTGACATACAATTTTTTTATACATATCTTCCAATTATGAATGTGAATCAATTATATTTCAAAGTGTCTATTTTCTGTTGTGTTTAAGTATTCACTTAAAAAAGAGCATTTTGAATTGCATTTGTAAATTGAATAAGGCATTATTCTTAGCGAAGGTTTAAGTAACTATTTCATTTCTAATATTTGTTTCTGTTATGTAGGTAACTATGAAGGAAAGAAGGAATTTTTTTGATGAAGTTTCACCACCTCCAATAAGTCATGGTTCATGGGATATTAAGGTTAGTCATATAAAGTTTAAAACAAACATACAAAAATTCATAATATGCAGCATAAATTGGTTTTGAAGCTTTCAGTAAACAATTAAAATTTCAAATAAAGTGCACATTACTTTCAAACTTGAATTTACTGCCACAAAAACAAAATTAGTCATTGGACGCCCCCTGGTGGTTCAACTGAGATGACAACTCTATCACGTGACTGGTTGTTATGTGGAAAAGGCGATTGTCGTTTGTTAATTTCGCGCCATCTTTTAATTTCGTATATTTTCAGTGGCGTCTGTAACGCTTAGAAATTAAAGTATCATAATTAAGTGATTAACGCGTATATCTAAGTTTGCTGGTGTTTTGGAGATTTCCAGGATGCCAGGTGAGGTGACGAGTTAAAAATCTGGATGAAATCCAAGCATTATAACTTCAGCAATGTTTGTCACAATGCTGCCTTGGTGAGTGGTTCTATGCAAATGATGATGGTAACTGAGTAATTGTGCATCCACGTCAAGAAGGTCCTATTCTTCAGCATACTCCAACTTCCAGTCCAGGATGAGGGCCTCACATTCCAGTAGCACAGCATTGCTACCACCATCTCTTCATGCAAATCACATGGTATGTATCACATTTCAATTTATTTTTACATTGCAATATTATTGTTGGAGCTTGTTAGTAATTCATTTGCCTCATCANTCGTTAAAAAAACCAGAGTTCAACTGGCTCCGGTTGATAGCACTCTGTAAGGGCTCCTGGTCCAGGATTACAGTACTTAAACAAGCAGCGGTTGTTACTAAGGAGTCAACGTAAGTTATATCAACAATGTTTTCAGGTAATGCATGACTAACAATGCTGCTTCTTCTTTTACAGGCTTGCAATTTGCTGCTGAAAGATAAGTCAATTGCCAATTGCCATTATCAGGATTATAGGGTCTTCATTATCATTCAACTTCAAAGTAATAGAGTTTCAACAATAACAGTTGTTTTATTAACAGTTAATGTAAGTCATAAACATTAATTTTTATTTGCAAATGACTAGTATAATTTGATTATGTAGGTATTCATATGGTTCAATGCTTACAATGATGGCAGGTAACTATTTGCCTACAAACTTCAAGACATCATGCTTCAGTGCCCAACTTCCAGCCCAGTGAGGGACACCAGAATCTAGCAGCAAGGCATTGCTACCATCTTCTGGTCATATTGTTGCAATCGCTTGTGATTTCTGGAAGAAGACTCCATTCTTCAGCATCCTCCAACTTCCAGTCCAGAGTGATGATTCCTGGTTCCAGTGGGACAGTGTTGCTACCACCATCCCTTCATACAAATCTCAAGGTATGTAGAATTCATTTGTTCTGATGCATTAAGACAATACTCATGGAACTATTTTGCCAATAGTAATATGCTGCATGTGCTGCAGGCTTTTAAGTCTAGTTGTTTTATAAGCCAAGCCATCAAGTTATCTAGTTATTCAGTTTTACTGTGTAATCTGCTTTTTCTTCAGTTATTAGTCTAAACGCTGCATTTAGATTCAGATATAGTAATTACTTGCTCTGGGTACATAACACCAACCAACTAACTTTTGATTAGGAATTAAATTAGATTCAAACGACTTTGATTTTTCAATATTGCCACATTGATCAATAATGTCAGAATATGTTCGAGTTATTTTAAAAATTTAATAACTTCGCTTTTTCTGATGTATAAGCTTGAATTGAATTTCAATCAGTGCAAGAAATTCTCACATATAAAATTTGTCTAATTGGTATCAATATGGTATCAATTCTTTAGAAAAAATCTGTGCACACAAAGTACATGCAGAAGAAGGAAATCTTGATCTTCTCTATTTGCATGACATTTTTAAATAAGAGAATTGAACATATGTTTATGATTCTGCAAGAAATCAAATCCTCCTAAATGTTATGAACGTTGAATTGTATTTAAATTTGGTCACAATTTTAATATAATTGGACACTTACGCCCTCTCCTGGCGTAACAGTGGTAACATCTCAATTGTTATTGGAGTTGTTTACAATGTCGAGCGGCTTTTGTTAATTTTGCGCCATCTTGTAATTTTGTGCTTTTCAGCGTTCGTTAGTGACGCTCATTAATTAATGTAAAGAAATTGAATCATTGTCGTGTGTAATTATGTTTGGTGGTGCCATTATTTGCCAAAATTAGTTTGTGCAACATGACTTGTAATTCGGAGGTTGATTCTTACTTAACTCCGCTATACCCGTCCCAAGCCGGGGGCCTTATCATACAAGAGATAAGGAAGGAGGA
>JARJDZ010003392.1:0-51427 GCA_030264555.1 Aleochara sp. GC000083
AAAATCGAACCAGTAGTTTCGGAGATATGAAAATTTTTGAAAACTCGAGCGATTTTAAGAATTTCATATCGTTTTTATCGCTACAAACTTTTTTTTCAATTTTTTTCTTCGAACGCGGTTTCTGGTCTCCCCATGGCCAAACGGGCATGAACCCATACATTTTTGGAAAGTACCCATCAGGACCTACAATTTGGTTCCAACTTTTGTTTAATTGGTCCAATCGTTTAGAAGTTGTATGCAGTTAAAAGAGCGAGAAACTGCGAAAATTGTCTGATGTTAAATTTATTGCTTTACCTTAAATTACAAATTCTTTAATGATTTTGCAATTACCAGATAAATCTCTTCTATAACAGTCATAAAAATACTTTTAATACAAAAATATAAGTTTTTATGCCCAATACAGTTATTTTTGTTATTTATAAATAAATCTTATAAGAAAGCAAATAATCAGTAAATATAATTTTTCCATTCTTTTGAACCCTTCGAAATTTTAATTGAATCCAAAATAAATAGCAAAACAAATAAATCCCAGCACCTAATAAGGAAAAAACAAATTTATGCATTTTAAAATCAACAAAAACATATGAACTCATGATTTATTCCCAAAACTTATATAAAATCAGGAACTTTTCTTCAGAATCATTGATTGACAATTTAACTCATTGATTCATTTCCAGATTGTAGAGGTCAAAATGTGGTTTAAATCTTCAATATTTCTTTTGATTTTAGTGATTTCTTTGGATTTTCTAGAAATCCCAAAGACTTTTGCTGACAAAACAAAGCATCACAAAAATTTAGGTTTGTTTCTTGAAATTTCATTAGCGATTATATAAGTAAAGTTTTCAGATAAAAAAGTGCGAAAAGATTCGAAGTTACCATTGGCAAAAATGGTAGATACAACCGCTCAAACTTTGCATCTTCCAAAAGGATCCAATCGTGATCGAAGAAATATTCTGTGCATGGATTCAACTGGAGGAAAATATTTGGAATTCACTCCTGGAGTTTTTAATGTTATCGAAAAACATGCTAAATTTGTGAAAGTGATTATGCCGCCAAAATTTTAATTCCCGGTCAAATTAATTGAAGCTTTGATAACAATAATAAACAACAAATAAATAATTTCACAAGTTGTTATTTAACTCTTCAATATATGATGAAATTAATCACACAAAGAATTAACTTAAGTTTGTTGAAAAGCACTTAATAATCTGAAGCAATGTTTACATCCAAGTGATAATTGATAACTTATTGAAGAACTTCACGAGAATTTTCTATGCAAACAAATATTATTACCTCTTGGAAGTCATAATAACATTGTGTGCATCATTGATTAAATATTTGATGGGTCATTATAATGTGACTGAATAATTAAATAATTTTGTTGGTTCATGCAAATTTCTCCACAAAAAGAAATTAAATTTTAAAGATTCATGGATATTCACAATTTTAAATTGAATATTCTAGAATTGAAACAATTTTTCTATAACATTTCAATATTTTTGTGATTCGTTAAATATTAGTTGACGATATTGTCGTTGTATTAGTCAACAGGAGGAATAATAAAGACAACAAAAAAGCAATGAACTATGCTGATATCACATAAATGTGTAGAGTTCGTGTAAGTAAGCATAGTACAAAGTTTCCAATAAACAATTACAAGATGCATGCAACAAATGTTATCATTGGGTGTAATTTACAAGCACAAATCCAATTTGATTAATCAGACAAAATCCACGAGCATTGAACCACTCAGCATACAATTTTAGTCCAAATTCTACAAATTTAATAACCAAGAACAACGAAATTGTAATGAAATGTGAAATAAGTTATTGACAATGAACCACTACGAATCTGAATGGGTTGACGAAAGGTCAGAATAAGAACAAATCAGTGACAGTTAGTTGATTAACTTGCTTGTATACTCAATTCTCATTAAGATATTACACATTCTCTGCTTGTTTCGGTGATAAGAGAGGATTCTTGTTTTCTGTTTTCATTAGTTTCATTATTAAATTGGATTATTTACTTGATAGGTCATCAAAGTTATTCAAGATTTTCAGAAATTAAATGAATGTTTTGTGGTCGATCTGTTATCAGTCATAGGATAGAAAATTTTGGTGTCACTGAATAATTGAAAGAAATTTTCCATGGGTCCATAAATTAAATATAAATTGGTGATCGTCTAATATTGAATTGATGGAAAATGATAATTAATTAAATTGATAGAGATGATTTGGTGCATCAACATGTTTTTGCTGAATCGGATTGATCCAAGGTCTCAGTATCACAACTCATTTGGTTTATTTTTATTTTTTGCAATTTTTTGTTAAGACTCAATGATTTTATAGATTTCTGCGAAATAGAGAAATTCTAAACATATTTTGTGATTACTGATAGAAATTTAATGTAAATATTTCAGAAGTAAAAAATTGAATCAGAGTTGTAAATTACAGAAATGATTTTTTTAATTTTTGGTATTAAAAATTTTGTGTTCTTGGGATTTATAAAATCTTCAATCAATTTATAAGCCAATATTTATGGAAATCACAAAAAAAATTGTTGCAGATGATTAATTGAATCAAAATTTTAATTTACAGAAATATTTTGTCTTTTCTCATTTTCAAAACTGCAACAAAAAATTGAAATTATTATTTTATTGAAATAGTTTATTTCTGGAAAACTTCCACAAATTTTCTTGAGTTTTCAAGAACCCTTCCAAACCACTTGTTGATTTCAAAATTTGATGTTTTTATTTTGCTACAAAAGATCTTTTATGTATGATTTCTTTTCATGGTACCAAATCTATAAGACCAATAGTACCAATAGAACCATATGTTACAATAAAACGAACCAATGGAAAATTTCCAATGATCATAGAAAATGGTCCAACTCAAAACCCCAAAAGACATTTTCCAATTTCTTTGTCATCGACAAGTCTCGACAAGTGAAGACAAATCCCTTCAGCCAACAAGTGCCTCAAATAAGGGTGACATCTGGTACCTTTACAATGGTCCAAAAAAGTGACCAATTGGAAACCATCCCAGATGCCAACGATGGAAAATTACAAAACAATTTCAAAGAAATCTCACAATTTAAACTTTCCAAAAGCACTTGCACTAACCGAACTTAAAACAAAGCAAATATGAGTATTGAACCTTCAAAAAATTGTACATAAAATGTTGAGAACGTCAACATTTCCTCGTTAACATGCCGGTTGAATTCGCCGGCTAGATCTGGATCAATTCGCAGAATCTCCACTCATGTTCGAAAGCCTAATCATCACGACCGCGAGTGATTTCATTAGCGGCTTAAGCCAGTTGCGTCGGTCTCGAGGTGGGGAGCTGCGCGCCGCACGTCCTGGTGGACGTCCCGGCCGGGGGGTTCATATAAGTAGCCGCGAGGGGGTCGGCTCGTCTTCAGTGTGTCGCTCGCATCACGATCGGCAATCCCATTCTTGGCAACTAGGACGTCTTCGATTCGGGGTGTGCGACATGGCGAACGTCGTTAGCTCGACGACCATCGCCCTCCTCGTCTACTGCGCGCTCTTCGCATGGACACCATCCTCATCGCATCCGATTACCGCAGGTAGGTCTTAAGCCACTTACTTAAGCCACTAAAACCCACGAAAATCCGCGTTGAACACTCTAAAAGTGTCTTAAGTCACTTCAGAATCAACATTTCAATTTCATTTTCAATTTCTTGTGAGACCAAAAGTGCAGAAGTGCTCCGGATGGGCCCAGACATCCGGGATGGAAGAAAAAAGATAAAATAAGTGGAAAATCACCAATGCACTCCTCCGGGTTCACCGAATTCGAAGCGACATTCGCGTATTTTAGCCAAACAAGGTGAAGGTTCACCATAACAAGACCGATAAGTTGGACATAATCGGCCATTATCGCGCCAGTCAATGTTTACATTTCGGTCAACGATGCGGATTATCTAATGAACTTGAATGTTTGAATGCACAAATCACCCAAACAATTTTTGCCCTTGGATCATTCGTTACTAGGTTAGGATTTCGCATTGTAATCCTTATCGGAATTTCAAAATCGATCGTTGCTAACTGAATCATCCATTAAGAAATCAACCGTCATTATTTTGAGGTTACTTTCGCCAAATTCAAACCAATTATTATGTTTTTATTGCATTAACATATAATTTGGCTAAAAATTTGGCAAAAAGTTAATGGCCACCTTGCATGACTTACAAATTACTAGTTCGCATGGAAATTGCATAAAATATTTTGTACATGATGGCAAATCTCTTCGGACAGCAACTTGCTGCGTCAATCCGATAACACTCACACATTCGGTGCTTGAAGCTCATGAAACGCAACGAAACAATTTCGTTTGATTGTCCGTTTCAATTGAATAATGACAGCCGGGACCGGAATCGCTACTCATCCACTCAATTTACGATCATTTCGCTTGATGCGACTGGACGCGTAGAAGATCTCTTGCCCCCATCGACCACAATAATCGTGCACATCATACTCCAACAATGGCGCGCTCAAAAAATCAAAGAAACAAAAGAAGAGGAAAATGGCGGCGTAAAAATGATGCATGGAGTGAAAGCACTCGAAGAGCAACAATCTCCAGGCAAAGTTCACAGGTCGTCGGTGTCAGAAAGTGATTTGATTTTTCTGTTATCACCACCAACCATGGTGGTGATTATCGGTTATCACTAGGCAAGAAATTTTTTGGACAGCGCTGCGTTTGCACTTTCAAGATTACACCAACTGTAAACATTGATTAGCATTATTATATAAACAATGTTGATAATCATTGCTATAAACAATTTAATGCATTAATTTTTCAAAGTTACCCCTTAAGATTATGCAACCAAATATACAATGATTTTTAACGGCTGTTTTTGAGGGTTGTATGTTAATGAGTTGTTGGTTGTGATTGTTTCAGCCGACAAATGCAGGACTGGATGTCATGGATGTAAGTTGTTTTGTTAATTGAGTGTTTTGAGGTTAATCGAGTTTTTAATTTTGTAGCAACACCAAACAACTTCAAATATGCAGAAGGCACAACGTACAAATACAATTTGGAAAGCAACGTTGATATCACACTGTCAACAGCTGAAGGACAACAATCAGCGACCAAGTTGAAAGCCACCGTGTTATTGACCCAACAGCCACAATGTGTGCAGGTCATCCGCGTCCAGAACCTCCAGGTCTTTGGTGGTGATGGCAAGGTAACCTACAATTTCAAAAATGAAGGATGCACTCATTAAAATTTTTGGTATAATTTAGAAACGTGGTGGAATTCCCAACATTGACAAAGCAATCAAGGTGAACTTCCATGATGGTCACATCGAAGACATCATCTGCGCCGAAAGTGGCGACACCCAAGTGTCCCTCAACATCAAACGTGCAGTGGCTTCGTTGTTCCAAGCAGCCATCGATCGCAATGACGTTGAAACCGATGTCTTCGGCGTGTGCCCCACGGAGATTTCAAAGCACAAGGATGGTAATGTCCTCAGCATCACCAAGAACAGGATCCTCAACCGTTGCTCGCACCGCGAAAACGCCAAACATGACTTCCTCTCAACGGCTTTCAACATGCATAGCGAAATCAAATCCAGCCCGATCTTGAAGTCCGATTACGTCTCCGAGATGCGTGTCAAAGATGGCATCTTGGACCACGTCCTCGTGACTGAAAACTACTTGTACATGCCGTTCTCCGTTGGTAAAAATGGCGCCAAGGCAACGGTTCAAACCAAACTGCAATTCGCCGGTAAAAATAAGGACGCCCCCAAGAACAAATGCTCGGAACCCAAGTCGATCATCTTCGAGAACCCACACCCAACCGTTTCGGACAAGAGCAATGTCAAGACCATCCTCGACGCCGTCAAGGACACCGCCAACTCCATCAAGGAAACCGTTGGCGAGAAAACCGCCAATAAGTTCGGTAACCTCATCAGGGTGATGTCCAGCGGCAAAAAGGACGATCTTCTTGCTGTGTACAACCAAGTCCAGAGTGGTGCTGGTTTCTCCGACAAAGAGAAGGGTAAAAAGGTCTTTTTGGATGCTCTCTTCCGTTCGGGAACTGGAGACTGCCTCGAGGTAGCTATCCAACTTCTCAAGAACAAGCAACTCAGCCCATTGGAGGAGAAAATGGTGTATTTGGGCATGTCCTTCATCCGTCATGCGACTCCAGAATCCATTGCTACTGCTTCAGGTCTTCTTGACATCCCGAAGCTCCCACGGGAAGCTTACCTTGGCATCGGGGCATTGACAGCCCACTATTGTCGTCAACATGATTGCCATAACCTCGAACAAATCAAGACCCTTTCGGACAAATTGCTCGGGAAACTCAAGGATGGCAAACCAGCCAATCGGGAGCAAGAGAATGAAATGATCGCTGTCCTTAAAGCGTTGACCAACATGAAACATCTTGGAGATGCCGTCGTGCCTAAGTTGATCGCCATTGCTCAAGACAAGAAGAACTCTTTGAGGGTGCGTGTTGCTGCATTGGAAGCCTACCAATCTGATGCGTGCAAAGATAAGCTTAGGGATTCCGCCATTTCGATCCTGAAGGACATCCAACAGGATTCTGAGGTTAGGATCAAGGCTTACCTTGCTTTGGCTGAATGTCCCAATGGAAAGGTTGCTACAGCTATCAAGAATGTCTTGGACAACGAACCCAGCTACCAAGTTGGTGGATACATCGTCTCACACATCCGCAACTTGCGTGCCTCTGCAAATCCCGACAAGGAACTCGCCAAACACGAACTTGGCAATGTCAACACCATGAAGAAGTTCCCAATTGATCCACGCAAATATTCCTTCAACAATGAGTTCAGTTATTCTGTCAATACACTGGGCAGCAGCTCCAGTGTAGAGTCGAACATCATCTACTCTCAGAATTCCTTCCTTCCAAGGTCTTCAAGCCTAAATCTTACCACGGAAATCTTCGGTCACAAGTTGAACCTTCTGGAAATCGATATCAGACAAGAGAACTTGGACAAACTCATGGAACACTATCTGGGACCATTGGGTGTCCTCCGCAATAAGAACCCCGAAGATTTGGTCAACTCCGGAAAGGCATCTTTGAACAAGATTGCTGAGCAGATCAACGCCCGAATTCAGAAGACCCGTGGTAAAAGACACGTTCCCAAGGGAGAGATTGATGCCGTTAGTAAGTCTGTTCAAATCAAGACCAACGACTTGAACAACGATTTGGATTTGGACATGAGCCTTAAGATCTTTGGTTCCGAATTCTTGTTCCTCACCTTGAACGAAAACGCCGCCCACTATTCGGCTGAAAATGTCATCGATAAATTGTTTGATTGCTTGGATGGTGGAATCGAGAAGGCGAAGAACTTCCAGCACACCTTCACCAGAAACGGCGTCTTCATTGATGCTGAATTGGCGTATCCAACTTCCAGTGGTTTCCCACTCAAGCTCTCAATTGAAGGTACCGACTCTCTGCAGC
This sequence comes from Aleochara sp. GC000083, assembly GCA_030264555.1. Lineage (NCBI taxonomy): Eukaryota > Metazoa > Arthropoda > Insecta > Coleoptera > Staphylinidae > Aleochara > Aleochara sp. GC000083. Next base: position 7,446 of record JARJDZ010003392.1, read on the forward strand.
TCATCGCCAGCAGTCAGATGGATATCAGGGCTTTGTTGCAAGGAGAGAAGTCCATCATGCAATTGAAACTCATCCCATCAGCCAATATCGAAATCGCTGGTCGTTTGACCGTTGACGCCGCCATCTTGGAGAGCGGAATGAAGGTTATCTCGAGTCTGCATACAGCCACTGGTGGCGCGTTGGTCCTTGATGTGTCCAAGAACGGAATCGACGCAAAATTGAACCTTCCAGTCGAGAAACAAGAGATTATCAATGCTGAACATCAAATTGTCTTCGTCACTCGTGAATCGGGACATTCTGAAGTTGAACAACCTGTCAAATTCGTCGAGAACAAACCGTTGGATGTCTGCTTGGATCAAGCAAGTGAGATTATTGGTTTGACCGCTTGTGTCACCTTGAACTCACCCAATCAGCAACTCAACCAAGGGGCTTTCCTTCCATACCCATTCAATGGTAACAGCAAACTTCACGTCTTCATCACCAGAGACTTCCCGGTCACTTACCATCTGCGTAATCTGCTCTACAAGACCGAGAAACAGGGTATTGAATTCATCATCGAAACCTTGGACCAGAACAACAAACCAAAGGTGAGCTTCAACATCGAAGCCTTCGTCCAACCGGAACTCTTCGTTCGTGCCTCGCTGGATTCGCCGATCAAGAAGGCCATCGTTGAGGGTCGCTTCATTGATAGCGACAAGGAAAAATCGATTGGGGCCAAATTCATCCACGACAGCCATGAATACTCCGGAAAGATTGGGGTTAGTGTTACCGGAAATGCTGCCAAATCCACCTATAAGCCACTCATCGAGTTCATCACTCCTGAGGGTAAACAAGCCAGCACCTACTCTGTTGATGGTGCCATCATTGCCGAAAAGACCGGTGAAAATTGCAAGTACACCTTTGATAAGGTCAAGGTTTCCATTCCTGGTAACAAGGATGTTTCGATCAATGGTAATCTCGGTCGCCAAAATGGCGAGTTCTTCTGCGATATCAAGCTTGAGGATGGCGAGAATTGGGGTTCTTTGAAGGGCAAGATGCAAGCCACTCCAAATCTCATCAAGATCGATGCTAAGCAAATGAACTCGTTCTCTCCAGTCTCCAACTTCCATCTGGACTACGAACTGAAGCGTGATGACGGCACCATGTCCAGTGACCTGAGCTTGATCCACGGTGGGGAACTCAACAACAAGCAGAACACCTTCAAATTGAAGAACTCAGTGACCCAGAAATACACCGATTCGACCAATTACCAATACAACACCAAGAACTCACTCAGCTATCCATTGTTGGGTATTGAAGGTAAGCTGAACATCAACAAGGTTCCAAAATCCCTGGAGTACAACGTTGAAGGCAAATATCAAAAGCATAAGTTGGCCAGCAAATTGAACGCGAAATACAACCAGAAGAACACCGGTGATTATGATGTCACCTTCGAGCTTGAAGGACTCGAGAAGAACAAGCTCAAGGCTCACGCCAAACGTGACATCAATGGAGATGTCAGCACCATCGACCACAGCGTCCTGTTGAATGATGAAACCGTTGCTCACGTCAAGGGTACCATCACCCATAAATTGAAACCATATGACACCCAAGTTGGATGTGATTTGACCCTTCAATGCGCACATTCCCCGGATGCTATCACCATCAAGCAAGGATTCACTCACATCCCGGATGAGGTTAAGACCTACCTTAAGGTCGGAAAGGGAAGCGAGAATTTGATCGATTTTGACCTCAATGCCCACAAGACCAAGGGTGGTAATGGTCACATCAAGGCGAACCTCAAGGATATTGTCAATATTGATGGTGAACTGAAGGCTGATAAGTGGAATGGTAAAGCTCATTTGGTCGTTGACCTCGTCAAGGCTCAAAGGAAGGTCAAATTGGAGTCAAACTTCGAATTGACTGATCCCAAGTACAATATTGCTGCTAATTTCTATCCCAACTTTGAGAAGAGCCCGCAGAAGATCTCGTTGAATTCCAACAATGAAATCAGCCATAATAAGGTTGACTCTAAGAATAAACTCGATATCTTCAACAATGTCGTTGAAGTGAACCTTAAGGGAGATCATGAGGGTGAGATTTTCAATGGTAAGTGCAATGGGGAAATTGATATCACTCTGCCAAATGAGATGTACTTCGCTGGTAAATTGAACCGCGAAATGCACAATGCTAATGATGTTTATAATGGTAAGGCTTTCTTGAACCTGGAGCAGAGGAAGAATAAGAATACGCCTGGTAAGAAACTGACCTTGAAGGGTGAAATCAAGGATACCAACTTTGATGATGAGAAAATCGATCTGACCTACCATCTGGTTATTGATGACAGCCAAGGAAAGAACCTCAACGGTGATTTGGCCATCAAATATGTTGGTGACAGTGATGATGCTGATATTAGCGGCAAGTTCTATGGTTCCATGCTTCCGGAACCTGTTGAGTTCCACCACAAGTCGACCTGCAAGGATGATGTTGGCAGCTACAACTTCAACGCCAAATGCTCGCAAGGTTCCATCGGTCTTAATGGTAAATTCGACTTATCTGCAAATGGTAAACCCCTCACCGGAGACGTCAACTTGGATATCAAGTCATCCAACCCCAAATTGAAGTCGATTCATTGGTCCGCCTCGGGTAAACTCTTCGAAGAAGATGACGATAAATTCGAACTAGGAGGTTCCACCAAACTCGCTGTCGATAGCTCCAATCCGGAAACCAACATCAATTTTGAAGCCGAAAGTGATCTGAACTTGACCCCACACTCAGGTCAGTTGAAGGGTACCGTCAAGGTGCAGAAGATGGACCCCATCACGCTTGCTATTGGTTATGGACACAAGGAGGAGAATGGTGGTTCCAAATGCCAAGCTGATGCTTCGCTGAAGTACGCTGAAGGCAAGATTATCAAGGCTGATGCGACCTTCCTTGCACCCAACGCCAACGAGGGTAAACTCGAATTGAAACTAGAAACTCCCTATGAAGGTGCCAAGAAGTCCGAAACTCAGATCAGCTTCAAGAAGAACGACGACACCCGTCATTATTCGGGTGATCTTACAGCTACTGTTGATGGTAAACAATTCGCCGGACAAGGTGAGGTTATCCTCTCGGAGATTTCGCCATTGCTGAAGGTTGAACTGACCCATGATGGTCACACTGACAAGATTTATATCAAATTGGACCATCCCGGAGAGCATATTTACAAGGGTGAAATGGAACTGGCCCACAAAGACTTTGTCTACGTATACAGCTACAACTACAGGATTCCAAGCATTGATGACTTCGACATGGAAATCAAGGGACACTGTCCCAAGTTGAACATGAACAACTTCGTTCTGAACATTAAGAGCGACAAGTCCAAGGGTGGTAAGGTCATCGAAGTTTTGGGAACCAGCAATGGAGAAAGCATCCTCAAGGGTAACCTCAACTACAAATCCAGGGAAGAAGGTGGCAAGTTGACCATTGAGGGCTCTGGGGAATTCACCGTGCAGAACGAGAAGAGGAACGCCCACTTCAAATACATCAAACAGGCATTGACCATGGAGAAAAACCATGAGCTCGGTATCCAGGTACGTAATCTAACCTCAAAATTAGGATAAATTAATGAACCGAATGTTTGTTTGCAGATTATGCTCAATGTTGCTCTCGGAAACGAAGCAATTGACTCCGAATTCAAAATGACCAACAAGCAATTCCGCATCCTCAACTCGTACTGCAAGGAGAAGAACCAATGCTCCCACTTCGAAATCGACGCCAAGTCCAATGTCGTCGATCTTACAGAATACGACAACGAATTGGAAATCAACCTTGAATTGGCCTCCTATGCTCTTGGCCTGAAATCAATCTCCAAGCGGAAGCAATTCCAATTCGATCAAACAACGGATCTTCATTTCCAAACCAACGACAACAAGAAGTACCAATACAGTCAATACATCCATCCCAAGTCTGCTGGTATCTCGCTGACCACACCAAACCGTCAAGTCTCATTGGAAAGCCAAATTGACTTCTCGCCCAAATTCAAGGGACCAATGAAGTTCGACATCTCCTTGTACATGGACAAGAAGAACCAACCCACGAAGAAGACCTCCCTCTCAGGTGTTGCCGAATATACTGGTAACGAGAAATCGGGCAAGTTCACTGCTGAGACCAAGTTGTCCTCCCCTGGACTCGCCAAGGAATTCGTCATCAGCTACAACAGCAAATACGATACCCCCAGCAAACAGACCGAGTGCACTCTCATTTTGGACATCTTCGCCAAGCAGAACAACAAGATCGTCATCAAGACCAACTCCCACCTCACGAGGAACTCCGATGCCGGAAAGTATGGATTGGAGAGTAAGGCTGAGATCAAGTCAACTGGTTTGGGTATTGAAATCAACTACGAAGAGATCGCCTATCAATACGATTCCAAGGCACATACCTTCAAGAGTATGTCCAAGATGACCATGAACATGCACGACCACAAATGCGTCTGTCTGTCACTTTTGGAGGTCAGCCCCACTAAGGTTGTCGCCAAATTGCAGTTGCACAACAAGGAACTTATCAGCATCGAGTCCAAATTGAAGTTGAGCAAAGAAGAACAGGTCATTGATACTGACGCTAAGATCTTTGGAATTAAACCGTTGACCAGTCATTACGAGTTGAAGAACTTCAACACCATGAAGTACACTTTGGCTTCTAAGGACAACCCCAGCAAACAGTTGACCGTCAATGCTGCTTTCATTCCGGGACAAGTTGCTGACTTCCGCATCAACATCGCCAACAATGAATTGTTGAAGGCATCAGTTCAATTGGATGAGGCCAACTTCTTGAAGCCCGAATACGGAATGGACATGAAGAACGCCAAGTCGCTCATTATTGAACCCGCCCAGAAGGAAATCGAGAACATGCTGAAGGAGAGCAAGACCCTTCTTGAAGATGCTGGAGCAATGACCAAGAATGGTCTGCACCATCTTGGTGAACAGGCCAAGAAGAACGCCCCCAACATGAAGGGTGCTGCTGATTACTACAAGAATGAGTATGAGAAGATCATCAAGGAAGTCAACGCTGATGAAAATATCAAGAAGTTGGGCGAGTTGTACCATAAGGTCTTTGGTGCCGCTGCCAAGATTGTTGCTGATATCTTGCACAAGACATTCGAACTCCTCGATCAAGTTTGCAACACCCTCAAGGAAGCAATCCACAAATTATCTGACGCCTGGGAGAGCCAAATCTATCCCCAACTCAAGGAAACTCTGGGATCCATCTACAAGATTGTTGGTCAGACCTTCAAGTCCGTCACCGACATTGTCTTCGCTGTCCTTGCTGAAATCACCGTCTTCCTCGAGAAGCACCAAGGTGAACTCAAACAAATCGCCACCTCATTGTCCGGAATCTTCCAAGATGTCGGCCGCTTCCTCCAAAAGAACTACGAACGCGTGCGCCTTCTCATCAGCGAAAACGTCAAGAAGATCTACGAAGAGCTTAAGGCATTGCCCATCTACGAGGAGTTGAAGGCTCGTTGCGATATGCTCCTGAAGGATATTGGAGATTGGTCTGAACCACTCAAGCACATGATTGAAGACGCTTTGAACACCATCAAGGATATCTGCCCCAATGAAGACGTCAAGAAGATCATCGACCTCGTCCGCGACTACGTCAGCAAAAAATTGAAGAACGAGAAGGTTGACGACATCGCCGCCCTTGAAAACATCATCAGGAGCATCATGCTCGCCATCAAGAAGGTCACCTCGCAGTACAAACCCCAGGATCTTCAAGCTTATGACCTCAACAGCTACACTGTCGATTACATCTACGCTTTGCCACGAATTGTCGCCGCCAAGTTCTCTCCACTCAGCTATCTGGCCTACAGAGAGGGACCATGGGACAGTCTTCAGGAGACTTTGTACAATGTCAACTTCAACCCGAGGACCTGGTTGGGACCACCCTTCAGGATGTACGGATACCTGATTCAAGGACAACACATCTTCACCTTTGACGGCAAGCATCTGACCTTCCCAGGCAGCTGCAACTACCTCTTGGCGCGTGATGCTGTCGATGGTAACTTCACCATTGGTGGTACCTTCTCGAACGGTCTGCTTACTGCTGTCACCTATGCTGATGCCACTGGCGAGTCTGTCACCATCAAGAAGGGCGGACAAATTATGCACAACAAGGCTGCTGCAGAATTCCCGGTCCGCGTGGGTCAAATTGAAGCCTTCCGTAGCTACAACAACATGTACATCTTCACCAAGGCTGGTGTTGAGATCACCTGCGACCCGAACTTGGTGGTCTGCAAGATTAGCATCTCTGGATTCTATCACGGACATGTTCGTGGTTTGTTGGGTAACGGTAACAACGAACCCTACGATGACTTCACCATGGCTAACGGAAAGATCGTCCTCTCCGAGAGCGACTTTGGCAACTCGTACAAGATGACCCCCAGCTGCAAGGCTGTCAAGACCGTTGACCATAGCACCCATACCAGGGCACCAAGCTGCACGGAGTTGTTCACCGATAGCGACACCTTGGTCTTGTGCTACCCCTTCGTCAACCCCGAACTCTACCGTACCGCTTGCGACCATGGAGTTGCTGCTGGCATCAAGGACACTGAATTCGCCATCGCCAAGGGCTATGTTGCTGCTTGCAATGCCAAATTCATCCCGGCAGTGCTCCCTGAAAAATTCCGTAAGTGTATTTCCCCACAAACCCCTGAACCCAATCTAACCTCAAATTGTTTTACAGTGAAATGTACCAACGGAGACGCTGAGCGCATCCTCGGCGAGAAGTTCAGCGTGAAGTTGCCTGGTAAGGCTGCTGACATCATTCTCATCGTCGACCAGGTCAAGTCCAACGAGCCCATCTACAAGGACCTCGTCCAACCCTTCGTCAGCGAAGTCACCAAGGAGTTGAACAGCAAGGGCGTCACCGACGTCGAATTCCATCTCATCGGCTACGGAGGCGAGTACCAAAAATGGCCGTCCCACTTCACCAACGGTGGTAAGCTCAGCTGGAAGGGCAAGGTACCAGCCATGAAGTTCACTGAAGCCCCCAAGGATGAGGTGCACAAGTGCGGCATCAAGCGCATTGATGAATTCCTCCAAATTCTGCACGACGTTAAGCAGAACCTCAAGTTGGCTCTTGGTTTGGACATCCAGTCCCGCACTTTTGTGGAATCCTATAGGTATCCGTTCAGGGCTCATGCTACCAAGACCATTGTCGCCTTCACCGGAAGCCCATGCAAACAGGGACACCTTCTGCTCCTTCAGAAGCTCCGCGCTCTCGTCTTCAACGACAAGAAGATCCACATCAATCTAGTGACGCCCTTCAACGATTTCAAGGTTAAGGACGCCAAGGTCTCTAAGACCGTCGTTGGCTTTGATGATAAGCACGTGATGACCTTCGCTGACGCCAAGAAGAAGTCGCTCGGAAGCTCCGAGTTGCACAAGGATATGGAGTTTGATGACTACTGCAGTGACTTCCTCATCAAGCGCGGAGGTGCCGTCTTCAACGCGGACAACTTCATCAGCGCTAAGGGACCACAGCGTCAGCAGTACACCCAATTGGTATCCCACTCGATTGTCAACCAAATCATCAACACCGAGCAAGGTTTGGATTGCGAGTGTGACCTGAATGGGTTCACCATCGCGTCGAACAAATGCAGCAGCGTTTTTGTCAACAACAAAGACTCCGTAAGTTTATAAACGCCATGATTAATGTAGATGCTTACAGTTTGTTGTTTTACAGAAATAAATACACAATCATTGCAATGGAGATGCCACAACACTTTAAGTTCTCCAGATATTATTTAACAAAGATGTAAACAACGGCAATGATAGCGTTTAAGACTTGCAATTAACGACGTGATTCTCCATCATAATATGTTACTATATACGTATTTGTATAAATTTAGAATTATTTTATGTAATTAAATTTTAAATATAAAGATAAACAAATTATTCTTTATTACTATATCATACTTTACAATTTTACAACCTCCTTTACGATACATATGTCTCCATAAATCTAAACAATCAAGTTGTTTTCAAAAATTAAATTGTAAATTCAAAATGCGCGGACATTTTGAATTTTACTTCTGGCGACACCTGGTGGAAGATTACAGAATCAGATCTCAATATATTTGACCTTGTGACCTTGCAGAATTTTTGCTAAAAATTCAGATAAAGATCAAATGTTAGTGATGCAAAAGATGAATTTTGCACGTCCTTTGATACGCGGTCTAATTAACAACGTGAAAACTGCACGTAAAATGTTATCGGTCAATATTAATACAAATAGTGCAAGTGAAAATGTTGTGACTACTCAAAGTGAGGTTATAAATAATTTTTCATTCATTTAATCACGTTTAACACAAGTAAATAATATTTTCTTTACTTATCTTTCATTCCAATAGGTTTGGACCTGCCTGGATATTTAGACCCCTCCAAAGAACTAAGCAATGAGTCAAGCAACTTCAAAGATGATTTGGTTTCCTCCATGATTGTCTACGAAAATTTTCTATCAACTGAAGAAGAGGACAATATCCTGAAAGAAATTGAACCATACCTAAAACGGATGCGTTATGAATTCGACCATTGGGATAATGTAAGCATAGATTCAAATGTCCAGTTATAAGCTAAAATAAATGTTGCAGGCAATCCATGGGTTCAGAGAAACAGAGCGATTGAAATGGAATCCTGAAAATGAGGAAACATTGAATAAAGTACGTCATTTAGCTTTCCCGGCGAATGTCTGCCCTTTGAAATATGTGCATATCCTGGACCTGGATGCTAAAGGCTATATAAAACCACATATTGATGCAATAAGGGTAAATATCTATAAAAATACTTTATTAATCTTATCTTACATGCTGCTTTAAATGAGTATTATTATTCAGTTTTGTGGCGACACTATCGCTGGTTTAAGTCTCTTGAGCGATAGCGTTATGCGCCTGGTGCACGACTCACGAAAAGATGTTTTTATGGATATCCTGCTCAAACGTCGCTCGCTGTACATAATGAAAAACACGGCACGTTTCGACTACACGCATGAGATTCTAAAGAACGAGGAGAGCATCTTCAGGAGTCAGCCAGTGGTCAAAACTCGACGCATCTCAGTGATATGTCGCAACGAGCCGGATCCAGCAAACAGAAAATGAACGGTAATTATTGACTTAGTTATTGTTGCATTGCATGGTTAATCCAGTCCATGTATTTAGCGACGTCAGTGAAGACAACGTAGTGAGAGGAGTCGCACTTGAATTGATTCTGCAAGGCTACACTGATGCTGACGAGACCTCGAAGTTGCCAGACTTCACGACCTGGTGTGGACGTCGATTTCGGGAAGACCATGCCCCCACCGGAATCACCATTGCATACAGAGGTACCTGAGTGTTTACATATTATTTTACAAGATTTGCGTCAGGTAATAGAAACTTACCGTTGCGAAAACCTGCGCAGTACGTTTTACTCGTCGTAAAACGCGAGAAGAAGTCCGGAAACGAGTAGATGCAAGTTTCTTTTGTGACTACAGGCATCTTGGCTTGGGTTAGCTGCTCGGTTACTTTACCTGTATGGTCAAAACCCCATCCAACTACAGTACCTGTAATTAGAATCGAATTAGGCATTGCAATCAAAAGGAAAATTGCATTTGAAGTTCAGCAATTGCCAACTTGACTTACCAGATTTTTGTAGCACTGAATCCAATTCTTGGCCATCACTCCAAAGACAAATGGGTCTCACATAATCACTGAATGTAACTGGATTCAGCAATTTCAAAATGGCAACATCATTCGCATACGTTTGCGAGTTATAATGTGGATGAGCTATGATATTTTGAACTTGACTGTCTTGAATTCCTGGATTCGACCACTTCTTCAAGTAGTACTTTCCTAAATACACGACTAATGAATCTGGATTTAATGTAGTCGCAGATCTTCGTCGAGTCACACAATGGGCAACTGTGATGACATGGGAACTTGAAATTAATGATGCTCCACAAATATATTGCAAATCAGCGCCCCTTTCGTGATAGAGAGCTGCATGCCAAGGAAATTCGCCTTCCCTCGTTGATTGTCCATAAGTAATCAGAGGTCTAGGTTGTTGCTGCAACAAAAATTAAGCGATAAGGTGCAATGATGAGAAACTTTTGAGTACAGATAGTTAAGCCACACTTATATGGATACCTCAAGTGGGGCAATTTCGTCACCACTCGAATCCCTTCTCGGTAAACTACCAAGCGTTTGATATTGCTCCGAATCTGAAGCTTCCTCCTCGGGAATACCATCGTAAACTCTTGGAATATACGTTGATGGTTTCATTGTCATCATTGACTGATTGGGGAATTGCCCCTTTGTGATAAGATGTTCAATCCATTGTCGTAGATTCCAACTGGGAATCGACTCCTGGCCTTTCTCGTCGACGACGACGAAATCGACCTGCGGGAAGTTCGGTGTGCGGCCAGCACCGTGGTGATGATGATGGTACATTTGCTGGTAGTAACCGGCTGCATTCCTGCGGGAACGCGCCACTCCGCCTCGCTTGCGACGATCGTTCGCACGCTACAACAAATGAGGCGGAGTGTTTATTTGGAGCAAGTTTCTTCGTGTACACAGTGCGACTTAAGTATCATATAAGCGTGGCTCAACTATTAACTACACTAGCATGGATGAAATACAAAGTATCAGACTTACCACGATAGTACCACATTCTGGTTCGATTGTAGGCCGCAAATGCGGGCGATTTATCAACTGGAAGTCGCCTTGGAAGACATCATCATCTTCAGAACTATTGACAACTCCAGGCCAACCACCTCCTGGTCTCGTACTGCAATGAAATCTCCATTAGACTTGTTCTTCATTAAAATTTGAATGTTTTAGTTACAAAGTCTCCGAGGGTCGCTGTGTCACAGCTTGTGGACGTGGTGTTGTCGCTCGTGGAGGCGCCGCTGAACCTCCACTAGCTTCCGGTCCGCTTGTTATCAACTGGTTTCCACCAGTAATCGCCGCTGGGGTCGTCGTTTGCCCTTCAGGACACACCGGACGCGCATTTAAGCGGAAACCCACCAGTTTGGGTGGCGTCTCCGAAGGGTTGTACTTGATATAAAAGCGTAGCGCGTACGGCATGTTCGCTTTGATCTCATGGTTACGATTATGGATAAGGTATTCAACATTATCGGTCGTTCGTATCTCCCCAAACCAATTCTGCCGAAAAAATCATCATTAACAACGTTTTCTTGGTCTTCTAGAAGAAACCCTTGATTTTTTACAATTTTGTAACTTCTTGGCCCAATTTTGCTACTAAATGAAGTACTTACACCAAGTTGTAGGGATGGTTTATCAAGAACTAAGCGTAACCAGACGCCTTTTAGATCTGAATCGCTGATAAGCGTGACAACACCGTACCAACGGTCGTTTTCCTTCTGGGGTTCGTAGGAGAAGAGCCTCGGGCACGGCGACTCCAGTTGTGCGTCAACGCAATGATTGATCGTCAAAAACAGAAGATAAAAACCTAGGAGTTTATTCGTGATAGACATCTTGAATATCTGCAACATCAAACGATAATTAATCAACATGATTCTAAACATAAGTTTGGTGAGAGTAAATACATTGTTAGTAACCACATTGTCAGCTAATTTGCATTCGCTTTGGTATGAGTTATTACGCGAGTGTGCTTATTATCGATTTGAAATTATCTTGTAATCGTCATTGCCAAGGTCGACGTTGTTATTGTTGCTCAAAACTATTCAACTTTGAAATTGTCCGGAATGTGCTGAGATGCGGATTACGATATCATGCAGCATTTGCTCATAATTAAACAAACAGACAACAAATTTGCATGGGATTCGCAAACACGAAAAATCTCTTCTATTTTTACACCGCAACGTTTTTGCTTGGTACATCACTTCATGTCTGAATTGCTCGTGTAATCAGTTTGTGGTTACGCTAATAACATGTTAATGGTCTTTAAAATATGATCGACAGAGTTTTCGGGGAATTTAGATGCGATTAACGATTAATATTCATGCGTAGGAATTGATTTGATATTTTACGATCATAATTAATGATGGGTAATTTATTTCAACAAAAAGTGAGTTTAAAATGGAATTTTGGACGTTTATCTGTGCTTTTTCTGCGATGACTCATAATAATTACAAAAATCAATGTTATTGATCAGTTGTATCTTTGTATGGACACTTAATTGCTGTCGATAATTAGCATGAACGTGTAAATCGTATTTTGATTTACGACTTTAATTCGCGTCGATAAATTTATTGACATGCAAAGTGGCATTTCCGTTGCTTTCTTGAGGTAAAATTATTTATGTGTTATTTGCTGCGAATCAACATCCTCCTGACTTTCTGCCAAAAATAACCCAAAAAAAACAAAAGAAATTTTGAATATCTTAAAGATGATTTGGAATTCCATGAAATGTCAAGACTGAATGGAAGTTTTCCTTAAAAATTTTGTCTTATCATTCGCAGAATTATCTGTATTTCATTAGAAACAGAAACAATATTTATCACGTCATTCATGGTAGCACATTTCGTTATCTTTATTTCTTGATAAGTTGCAAGCTTACTATCGTGTTAACCGCAGTACTAATTGCTTGAATATTTGGGCGCCGGATTTTCAACTTAATTTATGACCATTAACTGTCATATCGTTAAATAGGTAATTTCCGAGAAAGAAATACCCAATTTACAAACAATTTTAGGCAAAACCAGCAGGTCATAACAACAAAAATTTGGGATTTACAAATGCTAATACCATTGAATTGTAAATAATCTCTTGGGAGACTCATTATTCCGGTAGCATTGAGATTCTTCAGGCAAATTTATGCAAATCGTGTGCAAGCATTCGCACGAAAACAAATAAACTACCAAAAAAATCAGGAAACTTACCGCAAACACTATGAATAAATTAATAAATTATCTGAGATTGGTATGCAACGCGCACACTCCGCTTAGTGGACCATTTTATTGCGCGCTTCAATTTGGCATATGCTTCGTTATCGTGACCTGCACAACTTCCTGGTAGCCAACCCAACCGATTAAGGCAGAAACCTTCAAGAAACTGCCTGCTCGTTGCGTCGCAAGTTCAAGTTCACCAGGCGCACATTCACCACGAATCGGCCGCACTTCATTAACGATTATCTTCGAATGCCCGATTTATGCATGAATTCGTCACAAATGTTGTGCGTTTTGTCTCGTAGCTGATTGATGCGCCAATTGTTTCGTCTCACTTGTTCTGTGATTGTTTGTTGTTGTGTTGTAGCGTCGACGGCGCGTCCTCCTTTTATCCAGCCGCACTCTCATCCAGCGTGTGGCGATTGTGCACGTTTGCCACTCAGACTTGTACTTATCGGCCGCAAAACCATCGGTCCGAAGCGACGAACGAATGCCGGACTCAAGCACCACTCATCCACCGAAACTGGTTTGCTGGCGCGTCCGTCGATGACGATGGCCACAATAATATGTCCGCACGCATTTGCCAGCCCGGTCGGCGATTCCGCAAGATGCTTGCAGACGATAACCTCGGCGAGACGGCGATTTGCACATCTTGGCAGCCATCATCGACGGCATGCCACAAGTCGCCAAACTTGTTCGATTCGCATCATGAATGGCGTCAATGCTAATTAGCTGTTGCCCGCTTATTACGTTCTTCTTCAATATGACCTTACAAGTCAGCCATGAATTTGCTCCCACATGAATACCCTTGACGCGTGAAAATTATTTTTGGCGATGCTAAAGTGCCGCCAATTCAAATTTCCCGCCGTTGCTACATGGCTGCCCTCTACAGGTCATAAGGTGAACTAGTTGTAGTTCTCCGTTTTGCCATCAGGGGGCGTAGTACCGGATTTCTTGAATTTTGCAGTTCTAACCTACAAAAAGTACCTATAATTTTGTATAATTATTATAAGTTATTAGTGTTATTGCATAAAGGACAATGTCATTACTATCACGATTCATTCCAAGTTTATTAAGGTAATGCTTTATTGCAACTCTCAATAGATGTACAACTTAAATCATCATTTTTAAGAACGTCGGCTTCATCTGCATGTGCACCAGCAGCAATTAGTGTCCCTGCGGAAGCAAGCTCAGGCACAATATTCAGCCAGGCAATACGTACGGTCATTCGTTGCCACTTTCCACGACCTTCAGAGAGAAAACGCGTGAAACGCCATGGATACAAAACTCGTATGGCGACCCCAGGTGGTCGACGAATTCTTATGAGAAAGATACTAAAAGGCACACATGTGCTATCACACTAAGCACTACTACCACCAGTCAATGGGTAAATGTATAGTCAACATTATAGTTTAATCGTAATCACTATCTTCAAATATATCTATGAATGGTACACTCTTATATGATGGTCCTGGCTTTCTTGGTGGACACTCCAATCGGCCATTGATAAATATCTTCTTAACTTGAGGCATGGTCATAGCTCCATTGTACTTGATGCTGATATCAATATTTGTTGGCTTTGGTCTTGGTTTGTAGTTGAAATCTTCCAATAAGTAATTCTGATTGTCAAGTGTAGTTGTTATACCAAAGTTGTTCTAGAAATATTTTGAAATTCAACATCTGCAAAATGATTTGCTTATATTTCTGTGTAAGGCAACTTACAGTTATCATGTTTATTTTACTGTCTAGTTGAATCTGGAGGAAAAGTCCCACTATATCTTGCTGCAAATCAATTATTAATGTTGCGTCCAATGATCCCGCTTCAAATGTATCGTTTTTGATCACTAAGAGCTTTGGACATGGAGATGTCAACTCTTGCGTTGCCGCAAGTGCGAGAAGAACGGCGAATAGAATAGTTCTTGTGCACATTTCCGAGTTTCTAAACAAACTGTTGCAGCGTCTCGCTGCCATTCACGTTATAATTACAATTGTTAATTGATACAAATCAAGGCCAGCGCTATTTCTGGAATTAGTATGTGCGTATAATCAATTGCAACAATAACAACTGCACAACATTGTGCATTTTCTCCAGTTTACAAATAAATCGGAAAATCGACGAGCGCATTGTTGTTTATGGATATCATTGTTAGATGTTCAATTACGTTCCTGGTAAATCATGACTTTCGTCAATGAAACAATTATCTATAATTTCTCTATTCTATTTAATTGACAGTCATTGCAAATTGTTTTGTATCCAGTCATAAAATTTAAGAACATCTGTAAAAACCGTGTAGCCAAACGGATCACAAAAACGGTTTTGTAGCACCAAAGAGACCGAAACCATTCCTCTCAGTTCCCAGTGAGTTCCATCACCTCCAGGAACTGGTCTTTCGAAGAACATTCCACCACCAGAGTCGCCGTTGCAAACCGACGTTCCTACAATCAACAAAAAATTAATCTCATTAAATTTTTAGATATACGAATCATACCGTTTCTAAAACCGGCGCAGAAATTATTCGTGGATGTAAATCTATTGAAGACGTCGCGATTCGAGTAGATGCATTTCACCAAATCAACAACAGGCATCTTCGTTTCCTGTAACGTATCAGTAAGCTGCTTATTATCATCAAAGCCCCAACCAACAACGGTTCCCAACTGGTCCACGATGTTCTCCTCCTGTTGTGGATTCCATAGGCAAACAGGACGCACAAAATCGGTGAATGAGACGGCTTCTGAAAGCACCAAAACGGCGACGTCGTTGTGATAATACGTATGATTATAATCCGGATGGATTTTGATGGTTTCAATTTGGCGTTCTTGAGTCCCGCGTCCAAAACGCTTCAAATGCGTGCGACCCAAATGTATAAGGAAGCCTTCGGTATCACTGGCACGATTCGTGCCTGGTTTTGTCACACAATGAGCAGCCGTCAGGATGTGCTTCTTTGTGAGCAAGGAACCACCGCAAATATACTGAAATTGAAGTCCATCGGAGGTGTAGATGGCAATATGCCAAGGCCAGGCTCCTAAAAATCAGTCAGTAGAATTCAAAGTGGACATTTCAAGAGTAAATTATACCTTCGATTGCTGTGACGCCCTTCGTAATCAACGGAGTTGCGCGTTTTACAGGCTTTCCGCATTGAACATCTTGATCAAGCGGATTTGGTCCACGTCTACCTCCCGTTGATTGCAACGATATGAGATGTGAGAAATCTCCATTGAAGAACTCTCTACGTCCTTCAGTAGTTGTGGAAGTACTGAAAGAACTCCAATGGACCATTGGTTTTGATCTCTCCGTAGTTCTTCGTCTCTGAGGAGTCTGCGTTTGCGTTCGTTCGAAGACGGACCAATTTTGTGTCGTACGTTCTTCGCTTGAGACCCTCTCCGTTGTGGTACGACGTCCAGAAGACCAGGATTGCGATGGGACTCTCTCCGTCGCAGTTGAATCCGAACCGTGCGTTTCATGAGGGCTGCAATTACAAATGATTAGTACAAATTAAACTAATCAATTAGTAGCAACCTATTTGATGATGATTCCGTGAGGCCATCATCGATGCCAACCGGCTTATTCAAACTGACGAAGGGTTTCGGCAATTCAGTGGTCCTCGTCGGTTTATCAGACGCACAAATAGTTCTTCCATTCAAACGAATTCGATGCACACTCGGTTGGGTTCCTGAAGAATTGAACAAAGCCCGGATTTTCACTATCACTTTGGGACCAGCTTCCAATTTATATTGGGGATTACGTATCGCGAATTCCTTGTTATCAATAGTAGTTGATTCGCCAAACCAATTCTGCAATCATGAATATCCAGAAAAGATAAGGCATGTATTAAAAGTTGCCTATGCTAAAAGTACATTTTCATAAACCGACATTTTAAAACTTTTGTTTTCTGCTTTGTTTGTTATTTAGAAGCGTAATCTGTGAAGCAACATGTTCCAGTTTTGATATCGGAGCAAAATGATAACCACATACCAGCAATGTATTGGCTTTTCGGTCGAGAACAACATGCAGCCAAACGCCTTGAAGTTCATCGTCGGTGGACAACGAAATTTCGGCGGTCCATGCCCCTTCGGTGTCAGTGTCTTCCAGGTATTTGAGCACATCCGGACAGGGACTAATTAATAATGCGCTTGCACGCGAATGGCACGACAAAAGCGCGCACACGCTTATTATCACTGATTGTAGATTCAGCCTCATTGCGACCACCAATCGTCTCTATCGATTTCGATTATGTACGCACGCCAAGCGCTCCGTTACTGCGATCTTCGAAAAATTTCCACTATTCCGCGATTCAGCGACACATACGAAAAAATCTTGACCGGTAACATTGAATCGACGCGTTGACCTTTCCGTTTGCCGAACGACGCGCTCTTCTTCATCCAGCAAATAAGAAGTGCATTCCAACAACAAACACTGAAACTGAGAAGTACTCGTCTTGTGCACACTTGCCTTTGTGTGGATTATCCAAACCTAATTAATCACGTAAACAATTCAGTTGAATTAACGCTTGCTGCTCGATCGGCGCTTGGGGAAAACCTGTTCACAACTTCTGCCAAGCTAAAACCTATTAATGAATGATAAATATAAAAACAAGCCTCGAGGCATCAATGCTTCGATGTTTATGTCGATGTAATCGTATTAAAACGATTTCGTAACTTGAATTAATAACTTACACGCATAGTTTCGAGCATAGTTCAAAGACGAGTACTTCTGGTTGCCTATGTTATACACCATCAACGCAATTCTAATGCGTGTTTTAATAATTTAAGCATTAGATTGCTGCAACGATTAAGTATCCTAATAAATAAATAATTAACGCGAGTAAACTACGAGTAACACGTGTTCCTAAGTTTAAATACACGTCCGTACGTGTTCGAACAATCATAAACGTTCTAAATGCGCTGGAGAAACGTCAAATGTTAAGGTTAAGTGCCATATTAATCTTTTCAAACTGATACTGAACATCGAGTATAAACAATCATCTCGGTACTCATTGAGTAAACAAATTAAGTACGTTTATATGCATACATAATGTTTCTAGACTGAATGGTAACCTTAGATTTACAGTGGCTTCGCATCGGCATTCATTTGTCATTGCAGCATCGAATGCATTAGTTGCACGTAAGCAATCGACAATGCGAATTCTTGCTGCACCCCAAATCTGCATACGGATATGTTGGCAAGCAGCAAAACGACGCGAGGGAGGTGATTCGAGCGGCAGCAGGAGCATCGACATCAGAGAGCGGTCGTCGCAAGTCGCTGCAAGATCGTCGAACAATTCAGAGTGTGACTGAAAATCCTGCGAGCAAAGATTGAATCCATCGTCCACAAGCAAAGGCAGAAGCAAATGTAAATTCGTCAAGGTGTCAACGGCATGCAGATCTGCGTTGGAATTTCATCGATGGGAAGGTATAAACATAAAATGCAAACGTTTCGTCTAGAAAACAAAGCCCGCTGATAATGACGCCGCATCATTGTTACCAAAGCGCGAGGGCTTGGTGAAAGTTGTTATGGCCCGCAAAGCGGTCTAATCTAATGCGGCAGAATTCATAAGCAATCGATAGGACGGCAAGCGAACGAGAGAATCTGAGGCATTTCGTGGGCGCGGCGCGATTCCTGCACGGAACACACATACGTCTCCCAGCCTGCTGCCTCTCACTCGGGTTTTCATGCGGGGCCAGAGGGGAAACGCGCAACAACGTAGCAGCAGGCTCTGCCCGCTGCTGGTGGCATCCGATTCCCCATTTTATTCGACAAATCGTCAGAAGAGAGAGCAGACGCACGCCATTACATGCTCCCCGCAAATAATTGAGAGTTGTGCTGAGCATTCGCACTCAGAATTGCAATCTGATTAAACTTGAGCGAAACAGTGTGAACATGACGTAAGATATTTTTCATCAAACCAAACGCCATAGTATTTCTTTTGTTATTTATTTTTGTTTCTGTTTTATTTTGTAAATCAGTTGATTGTTATGTTTCCGCCGTAATTGCGAGCGCCGTTCGGAAGTTAACTGCACCGGATGCAAATCGGATTATTCGCAGCGGGCTGCGCCAGCCATTGTTGTTGCAGCGCACAATTTCGTCATTCATTTCGCAATCATTGGCGGTCGGTTCGGATGCGCGCGTCCAGCGGGTTTGATGTGATTGATTTGTCGCCGCCATATACGGGCATCGTCGTCATTTTCGCGCAGGAGCGCGCGTAATTGCTGCGAATTTGTGCTTTAATTCGATCGATGCAAAAATAAAACCTATGTGTATATGGTGCCGTTCGTTCGCTCGTCGGGCCTCGTGCGCGCTCGGCGTGTGGACGCGCAGCGACCTCTATATCCGGTCATTTGACATGCGCAGTGCGTATGCGCGTTACGTCATCGCGTCGAAAATGCCGCGAACACCTACGACGCATTACGGCAGCCGCCATCAGTCGGGTTTTTGCATCAACATCGAGCGGACGCATGTACGCTCGCCACACACCAGCCAGCCAACCAGCCATTATTAACAACTCATTTGCGATTTATTAATAACTCGTATCTCGGAGCAATAACGAACGGAACACATACATTTTCTGTTTGCTGCAGCATTGTCAAATTTCGTTTATCAAAACACGAACAAATTACACATGCGCACGCGCACATTGCCGCTAATGCTAGAAAGCAAATGCAACGTTTCACAACTCAGGTTGCTGTTGTACGATAAATGCGTCGTAGAGAATTCGCTTCTAATTCGAGTCCAGTCTTATCTCGTTCAGCACAGCCACTGATTACGAAGACATCCGCAGTACTCGCCAATCAGTCACGACGGCGCATAAACCTAGGACGTGAATTATTTGGTGACACACATGAAAGCCGCTGCGAATGCGTGCGAACGATCGATAAATGCCCAGCCAGCAGCAGCGAATGCGAGAACGCCGTTGCGAATTGCATCGAGGACATTATTCACAAGTGCCAAACGAAAGCGGAGCATCGCCGTTCGATTGAGGCTAGAAATTATTTAGCATCCGGTCGGCGGCCATCTTATTAATTGTCGGTGACGTCATGCTCGAGTGGCTGCCATTGTCATAGCACGAAAGCGAACTGCGTTGTTCGTGACAATCGCAAA
This sequence comes from Aleochara sp. GC000083, assembly GCA_030264555.1. Classification (NCBI taxonomy): domain Eukaryota; kingdom Metazoa; phylum Arthropoda; class Insecta; order Coleoptera; family Staphylinidae; genus Aleochara; species Aleochara sp. GC000083. The sequence goes on from JARJDZ010003392.1 coordinate 27,412, forward strand.
AGCACATTCGCATCGTTCAGCTTGCGGCCGACAGACGAGGCAAAAAATCAGAGCAACGCTCGTTCGTAGGCAGCTGTTGGTGGTTTTCATGTTTATCATGTGCAGTAAAACGTACAGACGCATGCGACTTTTGCAACGCTGAGGAGAGAGGTTGAGAGAGGGCTGAGCAGCAAAACCGAAACGCCGAAAAACGGGCTAAAAAACGTTGCGTTTGTTTTCCGAGCGTTAAACACACAAAAAAAACATTCAGCACACACGATCGTACACGTACATTGCGTAATTCTGCCTCGAGGGCGGAGGAGAAACGCATTGAGAGATACAAATTTGACAAAACTAAGTAATCGCAAAGCGAACGAAAGCAATTTTAGGTCATGGCTCTAGCACCAACAAGGTTTGCCTATAATTTATATCTTTTATTTTTAAGTAGCATTAATTTACAATAACTCAGTTGTGGACGCATTTTCCCGTTTTGGGATATTGCAACGAATGTTGCCAGTGATACATTGAATGTGTGTTTGTGTTGTGTATGGGTATGTAGTGGATTTTCATTCGTTGTTTCTTCGAACGAAAAACTAGCCATTTTTTCACTTTTATGTAGCGTATGATGATTATGCAATGCACACACATCGATCGGGTGTGGCCGATGTCACATCCGGTGCGTCGTCACGTGATGTGACTGGCGCGAAATTCAAATGCGAACGCCGCTGCGTGGCCGGCGTCCTCATGGCGCCGCGACGCCGTGAGGATGAGGCCGACGCACCAGGCGGCCATGATGCGAATGATTATGACATGAAGGAACTCATTGTTGCAGCGAGGAGGTGAAGGAGCCGCCGCCGGCGCTGAAGGAGGAGGAGGAGGAGGCCGCTGCCGCCGCGGAGCCGCCGGAGGAGGATCTCGAAGACGGCGAGATCGAGGATGACGACGATGAGGTGCCACCGGAGGCGCCGACGCCCCAGCCGCCACCACCGGCTGCCGAGGCGTCGCAGCCGAGCACGCCGAAGTCGTCGGATAAGCACAAGGAGCGCTCCTCCGACGAAAAGGAGCGCTCGCCCGCCAGCGCCAAGCACAAGAAGAAGCACCTGACGGAGGCGGAGAAGAGCGTCCTCAAGCTGCACAAGAAGGAGCGGCTCGAACGCGAAAAGCGCGAAAAATATCGACGAGAGCAATGTATGATATGGCAGAATGATGATGATGCAATAATAATGAATGTCGTGTTTTATTTGTAGTGCATCCGCAGGCGAATATGGAGCCGGTGGACGATTATGCGGTGTCGCTCGAGAAGGCACTCGCGAAAGTCCTGCGCAAGGATAAGACGGTCAGCGAGGACGAGAAGGAGGAGGAAGTCGTGCCGAAACGCGGCAAGAAGCGTAAAAGGAAGGACAAACACAAAAAAGTATGATGTCCGAATGTTTTTAGTTTTCTAGAAGTTAATTCGTTAAATTTTAGAATAAGAAAGGTCGGTTGGAATCGCCGATGAATGCTGATGATGAAAATGAGCGGCCCAACATGGACCAGGATGCCCCGCATAAATCCGAGGGCGAATCTACTGATACGGAGTCTTCATCGGATAAGGGCGAGATGCGGAAACGGCATGCCAATCGGGAAAAGCGGGAGAATGCGAAAAATCGCAATCGGGATCGACGGGATCGAAGTCGCGAACGGAATAACGGCGGTTCTTTCAAAAAACTACGTAAACGCAATGTTGGAATTTGCCTTTACTACCTCCAAGGAAAATGTTCTGATGTAAGTGTTACAGCTTTCATAATCTTCATTGAATTTTAAAATTGCATTTGCTAATATCGTTTGTTTGATATAGGAGCATTGTCCATATTCGCACGATTGCGTTCAACCACTGAAATTGGAGTTGTGCAAATTCTACTTGCAAGATTGCTGCGCCAAAGGCGACAAGTGTTTGTACATGCACTCAGATTTCCCCTGCAAGTACTATCATACCGGAATTCCGTGTCCGTTTGCCGATGACTGTAAATTTGCGCATGGAGGACCTTTACCTGAGAGTATGTATAGATTTAAAGAATTTGGCAAAATTGATCTAACACTTTAATTTGCAGGTGTCAAGCAGATATTATTCAAGCACATTGAAACTGCCCCGAAGGAAATCCTCGGCAATTTTCCACGTCTAAGTCGTGAAAATGCCCATATGATGATCACACAGGCTCAGAAGAATCTGGAAATGCGCATGGGAAAAGCCAAGGAGGAGACATCAGGGAAAAAGGACGACTCAAGATTCGATTTTCAATACAACGATAATCAAGATAATCAGGATCAGGTCTCTGATAGCGATGGACAGAAAGGTGACAAAAAAGAGAAGAGAAATCGACCATCCAGATGGCAGGATCCAGAACCTGAAGCTACTGCAGATGCAATCAAAGGAATACTCTCCGGTTTTGGACTTAAGGGTAATTTCCAAGACCAGGATATGAGAATAAACAGGTAAGCATCTAAAAATTAATAAGAAAAATTTTTGAATTTATGATTTTAATTTGGTATTTTATTACAGTAATGGCGATGTTGATATGCGCGCCTTAACATCGATGCAGCACCAATCCATCCATCCCACGGACATTGTAAATCCTAACATTTTCACCACTAAACCACCACCTATTTTGCCGTCGAATTTACAGAACTTGCAAAGCTTGCAGAACATTAACCTGCAGCAACTCCTCCAACCGACTGTAACGAGTTTCGGACTTATCAATCCGAGCATTTTGTCGCAGAGTGGTTTGGTATCAACGGCGCAGACATTCTTATCGTCGCAGGATCAAATGAAAAGCATATCGAGTACCTCGGTCGATATCGAACAGTACAAATTAGATGCCGCCCAGGCAGCGAAACCTCCGAAAACGGAGGACAAAGACGTCGACTTACGTAAAGAAAGCAATAATCAATCCCAGGGTGACTCAGATAATCGTCTCTCAGGCAATGTAAGTATTATGAAAGCAATTCAAAACAAACTTTTACTTTATTATTGTATTAATACGTTTTTTTTTGTTGTGATTATTAGTCTCAAAACTTTGATACACCCGACGACGAAGACGCTTTACAAATTGTAATGGATGAAGAGGAACCCGCAAAGCAGGAGTCTCCAACGAAGCAAGATCCCAGTGAGCCATCATTCGCGTTGGCTAAGACGCAACGCGACCTGTTTCAACGCATCCAGCAGCAGCAACGAATCAACACGCCGCAAACAGATGCGCAAAACGACCAGGAGCAGGAGCAGCAGGATCAGAATATTGACTGGTACTCCGACGACGAGGATGACAACAAGTTGACCATCGAGCATGACGATCAGGAGGAGAATGCAGACGCCAAGAGCGAGCAAAAGACTGACAGCCCAGCTGAACCACTCGAACCTGCCGCAGTCGTGGAGAAACTAGGTGATTTGTCAACTATTGATATTCCCGCACAGGTTTCCCAGCTGCTCTCCACCATGCAACGCAATTCGAAGCCGACCGATCCGCGTACCAAGCCGTCTGATCCGCGTGAGTCCAGAGAATCCAGAGATCCCCGCCTTGCGCGTCTCGGCAGCACCGAGGACGCACCCAAACCGGAACCCATGACGATCTATGAACAATCAACGAAGGACATCGACCTACGCAATGATCGTCAAGGTCGTTCCGACGTCGATTTGCGAAGTTTAAGTATGCCCTTCAAGAGTCTGGGGAATTACACCCCCGCAAGCGAAATCGACGCTAGCATCAACTCCCATCCGGCGCTCACATGGCGCGTGTACATCGTTGACATTCCCAAACCGGACTACACCGGTCTGAAGCTCTCCGCCACGGATGCCCAAACTTCAGGCGATCCACGCTTGAGGAAGATCTTCCGTTTGAGCACCGAGGAGAAGGACAGCCCAGCGAGCCCTGGGGCTTCACCCAAAGCCGCTGCAGCACCAGCCCCACGCATCGATCCACGTCGGAAGAAGGCCATGGAGCAGCAAGCCGCTGCCGAGAAGGACCAGCAGCCATTGACGTACGCCCAGCAGTTGGCCACCTTGCAGCAGTCGCCGTTCTATCAGTCGCTGACGAGCAACCAGAAGGTAATGCTCAACCAGGAGCTGGAGTCTCGCAACGACCAGTCCGGTATGTCCGATCCGATCATCTCGGCGATGCTCTCCAATCTCGGTCTGCAGAATGCGCAGCAGACACAGCATACGGCCCAACAGGCCGGTCAGGCGATAAACATCCTCAGTAATCTGACGGGTTTCACGCCAGGAGGTGGTCTTATGTCGAATGCCCCACCGAATATGGGCCAGGGACTTCTTGGGCCCGCGCCCACTCACCTGCAGGACTTCCCGTTGAACTTCGACCCACGGAACGGTGCCGGCCTTCTCGGCTCGGGGCCGACGGTTTTTGGCGGTCAGGATTTTGGCGCGCTGCAACAGCCGCCACCCAATGTTAATGCAGGTTTCAATGATGACTTTTATGACCAACAGGGAGGTGGTGGACTCGGCGGCAATTTTGCGCCGAATCAACGCCCCGACGGCGGCAATCGATTCAATAACAACAACGCTGGCAATCAGAATCGCGACCGGAATAATCGGCGCGGCCGGAACAACAATAACAATCGTAATCGTAACAATTACTTCCGGCGGCAGCAACAGCAACACAATAATAATCGGAATCGTAATAGTCCCAGTTAGTTAGGGATGTACTCTTGAATGTTGAGGGGGGTTGGCTACCAGCTCCATTCCCCGGTCTGTGATTTTCGTTGATTAATCGTTATTTCATTTAAGTTCCACATGAACAACGTAATACTTAATTTTTCTTTTTTTTTCTATATTATCACGCATGTAACAAGTTTCATTTTACAATCACGGCTAGATAAGCACTCGCGCGCAATTTAAATAAGTGCCAAACAATTTATTCGCTGTTTAAGGAATCATGAAAAGACAATTCGCGTTTAGTTAAGAGCTTTGAGGTCGCTTTAGAATTAGGAGGATACCTCTTTCTGTACATACATTGATTATTTAACGTTTAAGATGCCAGCGCAGCAAAATGTACGCACTTTTCTACGTATGGTAACAAGTAACGCCCAATAATTTATGATGATCGTTTTCTTCACAATGATCACCATTTCAAACATACATCAAGTAATAAATATAAAGATATATTACTGAATTTTGGTCATAACCATAGACATACATAAATCATATACAATAATCTCTTGCTTATATCAAAATTATCTACCAGGCAAATGAGTAGTTAAACTTCTTGCAATAAGCCGAGCTCGTCCTCGTTCGTCATTAGTGCGTCGATATTGTAGAATGCTGCGTGTAATGTAATAAGCGTAACAGATGCACCAAGCACCCAAAACATTGCGCCATGAGCTCCTACGAGATAAAGCACGGGCATTGAGCATAAGGAAAGAATCCCGTATTGTTGCGCTAATGTTAATTCTTTCCCCATCAGTATGAACTTCCTTTCTGTATGACGATTAGATAATTTGTAACCGACATAGAATACGCCACCAATCACGATCAGCAATAGCGGGCTCGTTATCCTAAAAAATCGCAAACGAATCAATTGAATGAATACCAATATGCAAAGGGGCACTTACAAGCAGTAGATGATAAGGCCTAAGAAAACGAAAACGTAGTTGCTTTGGAAATATTCAATGTTGCGCATAATTCGTCGGCTGAGACGTGGCACCGACGGCGGAGCCTTAAAATTGGAGGTTTGCAAGAAAACCAACCATGGTCGAACGTTTTGCCGTTGAGTTGCAATCCAATCCTTTGGGTCCGGGATTTGCGTTGGAAATTGTAGAAAACTACGAAAACCCAGCCATGTTACTACATATAATTCATGTGATCAAGCACAATGCTGGTTACCTTGCCAATGATAATTTCTGGGGCTCTGGTTGTGGGGCCATTGTCCCAGAAACATCCATGTTTATTGATAAATCTGTTGACTCCGTCATGTTGTTTACTACTTAGCGCATATATATTTAAGACGTGGATATGTTGGAAGACAAATTTCCAAAATTGTTGATGTGGAAAGCATATAAATTTCCATATGTCACATGTAAAAACAATGAAAATATTGTTTCACAAGCGAAAAATGAACAACGTCAACATTAGTTTAGTAGGTTACCCAAGGAGTAGTTCAATAGATAGGCAATGAGCACTTATAATAGCGACACTAGCGCCATCACTCAATTGTGAGAAGAAAATTGTGCGTTGGCTTTGAACTTTAAATTGAAGACGAGAAAGGTATCAATTTAGATTGTTGAATTTAATTGTAAAATTGTTCACAAGAGTTAAACTATGTACATCGTATGTGTTAGTTGTTAGGAGTGAAGCGTTCAATGTGCAAAACCGTTGCGCATTTTTATCTCGATATGCATGCTATCAAGAGCATGCGTTCTCGTTCGGAAAGAAAATCGATTGCGCTCTTTTGAACACATACATTCTGCCTGAAGCTTATTCTTCAAAACCGTATCACTGTGTGAATAAATACCAGCATTGTGCCGCGCGTGTCCACTGATTCGCACATTCATCAGTAGTACCCCTACTGACATATATTCGGGCTGTACGCTAATTGTAAAGCGGGAGCGAAACGGGGTTAAAAATGCGGCCGAATCCACAAAAGAAATCGAGTACAACCTCAAATGTAGTGTAAACGGATAACGCATAGTGTAGCAATACGTGCAATTGTTCTAAATTATCATCAACATGGGCCTTAAAGTAGTCTTTTTCGTGTTCATAGTGCTTGTGGTCACTGGGGCGCAGGACGCCCAAGTAAAACATCCTGAACTACCTCGACTGTACGCAAATTGTAATTATTGTATGATTTATGTTTATTTACAATGTTGATTTTGTTATAGGGTTCGTAATTGGGCAGAGAAACTTGGCGGCGAATTATGGCATTTCGGTGAATTAGTAACGCGCAGGAGTATGGTTGTTGAGGTACCAAACTTTTGTAAAATCTCAATATATTTTACTAATTGAAATTATTAATTAGAGTTTTCGACATGCGAGCGTAACGGCAAAGGATGGGAAAGCACTCCTGGATGATATCGAACAACGTGTGAAGAGTATGATGGATAAAAAAGTCGACGCTGTCCGGGTAAAATTTGCCGCATTTTAACCTCAAAATCTTTGTTTAACTTTGCGAAAATTGTAGAGAATTATGGAAATTGCTGAGAATGTGGCCGCTACAGCCCAGGAAGACGTTGGTGATGATTACGATTACTACAGTGCGAAAGATCTCATTAATTCGGCAGCTGTGCCTGAGGATCAAGACCAGGTGATTTATCCTATAGGATGTTTTACATATAACGGTATTAAAATTTCTTAAATTTAGGATGACGAAGCGGAAATGGTTGATTCTCAATCCGAAACTTTGCGGCAGACGATCACACGAGACCGCGAAAACGAGGAAATTATCCAGAATCGCTACACTAGCGATAGCGCAAATAGCAGATATGCCTCCATGATGATGATGCCATCGGATGATTATCAGGAGGATCAGACGGAGGACGTTGATGATGATGCTGATAATGAGCCGCCTGTGGAGATGCCTCCTCTTCAAAGCGAAGAGGACGAATCGAAGCTGGACGAGTTGGATAGAAAGTTGGATCGTGACGTAAGCGTTTGCTGCCATTTTGTTGATCAGTTTTAGTTGAATAGTTACTTGTAGGATGGTGAAGAGTCGGAGGAAATGGAGCCAATGGCAAGTTTAAAACCTCCCGTGGATAAACGCAAGCTGCCCTTGTATCCGAATCCAAACTTCTACAATATCCCAGTAAATATGAACGTTAGCGCCGTTCACGTTCCAAGCAACGTATATGATAGATGTAAGTAGTTCAAAATTGAAATTCTGAATAGTAAAAATATCGTTCTTGCAGCTCCTGAAGTAATAAAAGGTATAAAATGGTCGGAGGAACTTGATAAGAGCTTCAAGGACAACTATAAACAAGATCCATCCATATCTTGGCAATATTTTGGAAGTTCTACAGGTTTTATGCGTCAATATCCAGGTACAGCAACTAATTTTCAAATAATCTGATCAATCATAAACCAATAAATGTACTAATCAACTAATATTAAAATTCTGTAGCCATGATATGGAATCAAGAGCCAGTCGACTTGTACGACTGCAGAATGCGTAGTTGGTACATTGAAGCAGCATCTTCACCGAAAGACATCGTGATCCTTATTGATCGTTCGGGATCCATGACGGGAATGCGACGTGAAATCGCCAAACACGTCGTCAACAACATCTTGGACACGCTGGGCAACAACGATTACGTCAACATCTACACATTCAGCAATACAACAGACCCATTGATTGAATGCTTTGATGGGCATTTGGTGCAAGCTAACTTGGCGAATATCCGAATGTTCAAGGACGCTATGGCGTTATTTCGCACCGAACAAATCGCGAATTTCTCATTGGCACTCACGCAAGCCTTCGAACTCCTGCAGGACTATCGAGAAAATCGTCCTGGACAGGGGGCGCAATGTAATCAGGCGATCATGCTGATCACAGACGGCGTTTACTACAACTTTAAGGAGATCTTCAAGGAGTACAATTGGAAAAACCTTCCCTTCATGCCTGTCCGTGTTTTTACCTATCTCATTGGACGCGAAGTATCCGATGTTCGCGAGGTGAAATGGATGGCGTGCGCAAATCAGGGCTTCTATGTCCATTTAAGTACCTACGCCGAGGTGCGCGAGCAAGTCCTTAATTATTTGCCGGTGATGGCACGTCCGATGGTATTGAATCCTTCGTTGAAGCCCAATCCGACCTGGAGTCCCGTCTATGCGGATGTCACCGATCCGAAACTCACGAATTGGTTGTGGGTTAAACGAGAGCGCAATAAACAACGTGATCGATTCTTGCTCTATCGACGAAATCGTAACCGGACGAGTTTCTTCATCGATGATGTTATTGATAGGAAGTTTTTATATCAGCAACGTAGGGTGAGATAAGCCAACTTAAGCCCACGACTTTTCATTAATTTCATTTATGGTTTTAGATGGATTTCCGGAACGATGACTTTGAAGATGAGTTCCAGGTTTATCGACTGATGACGTCAGTGAGTCTACCTGTGTATGATAAGCGCCAAAATGCAGTAAGTACACAAATATGGTTGCAAAGACAATTCACACGTGCAACACTGAAATCAATCAATCGATGACTTGCGGCATCCGCATCGAGCAAAAGGTTAATCGTTTCTTTCGCAGAACATTTCAGAAAAAATACAAATCAACGAAAAAATCTGGATTACAGTTACAAAGGAGGTAAACAACAGACACCATGCTGCGTTGTTGTGTTGTTCGTAACCTAATACGTAAAATTCGTCCGTTTCTTTGACGATTTCTAGCGATCTTTCTAGTGAGATCTATGAGCGCTACCTAATTCATAGAGCAGTCGTCCGCCAGCCACTAAAACTAGATGATAACATTGATTAGATGATAATGAATTTTAGGCTTTTTGGGTAATTAGGCGTTTTACATATTTGGCCGGTAGATGATTTTGATTTCGTTGGATAAATACATAGTTTGGGCAATTTACGGCAACCAATGCTGCGTCAAGTTGGAAATTACTTGATGTAATTAATTATTTGCCGTATATTGCTACTAGAATGTTTGCTCCTTGCTTAGAGGGAGAAATGTTAATGGATAAATTTAAAATTAAATTCTTAGCTGCCATGTACAAACTCCTATCGTGCATATCATATGCGGGGCGCTTTGAAGACAGATAAAAATAAGCCTAGTGTTTTTACTTTTAGGGTACAAGTAGTTTACAATCGTATTTTTGTTGGTATTTGATCATTTGTACCGATGAAATTGCTAATTTTTAATGTGTTTTTCAGACACGTATTGCCAATTTATTGGGAGTTGCTGGCACGGATGTTCCCATCGAGAATATTGAGCGTCTCATGTTGCCGTATCGTGTAAGTTTACATTAAATATAATTCTCATGTTTCTTCTAATTGAAGATGTTAATTTATTGTTATCAAATTTTTAGATTGGTGTCAATGGTTTTGCCTTCATTGTCACAAACAACGGCTACATTTTGTTGCATCCAGATCTACGACCAGTTGTAAGTTTTTATCATTGTTATGGTAACTTTTACTCATCATTTTGTTTTGTAGTTTCAAGGCATTCTAAAACCTGCATATAATCGCGTGGATGTCATTGAAGTCGAACTCTTTGACGATGATACTGAACCACGCGAATTCAGCCAAGAACTTATCAATCTTCGAGCCGCAATTGTCAATCAATCGAGTGGTTTTTATGAAGCACGCGTCAAATATCACCTGGATGAGATGGTATAAATTTCAATCTTAAAATATGCGCATTTTAATTCTTTAATTGATATTCTAGAATCGCATTTTATTTGGAAAACGATATTATTACTACAAAGGAATCGACAATAGTCCTTTCACGCTCGTCGTTGCCATACCAGATCGCTACGGCCTTTATGAAATTGATCAGCAGGCCAAGGAGGACAAACATCGCATCTTCCTCACGCACAACAACAATTTGACGCAGTTCTTCACGGGCAACTGGACGGTCCATCCGGATTGGAATTACTGCCGCTATTATCATGATAGGTATCGTTTTGACACGCCGCAAGAGGAATTGCTGCATTTCCTGGAGAAGATGAGCACGCCCGGTTGGAAATGGAACAACAGCTATAGTTTCTGCGATCGTACGCTCATCAATCGGGTGTTGTACGATGCAAAAGTTACGGAATGGTTCTACAAGAATATTAGCGCAACTATTAAGGAAGATGAGGTGTAAGTATATAAATTATCCAATAGTTAATCTTGGAGAGGAGAACATTATTTATGGGTTTCTTAAGCTACAAGTGACACGCACATTTAATAATATTGCACATCAATTTTGTTTGCATATTAGCCCGATTGCCATGCTAATGGCTTTATTGCCAAGGTACAGTAACATATTTATTCAACAAGTTTACCCCCAAAAGTAGGCAGTTTAATTTACAGAATTTACACCAACAGACGCCATTTTCGAGACGAAAATTTAATATTACATTTTTAGATTTTGCTCTCGGTCGGATTGGTTGAAGACAACGTGTAAACGTGGATTTTAATAGTTGTTATTTTACAGACGCAAGCTGATAACGAAATTTGGAATCACCGTAGCATTCCTTGCAACGCACAGCGGACTCACTCGTTGGCAAGATTTCCCACAAAATACAAACGACACCCAGACAGAACCGTAAGTACATAAAACTATTATTATTAAAAAATTATTAATACAAATTTCTGTTAGGCATTTCCATCAATTGCATAGCCATGCAATTGATGAAGTTTGGTATCGTCGAGCTGTTGAACAACATTACAAACAGCCACGCAGTTTCGTTTATTCCGTACCGTTCGATGCGGACTTCACGGAGGAAAATCAAAATATCCTCGTAACTGCAAGTCATGCGATCTTCAAGGAAGAGACGAGTAACAACAAACGAATGAAGGCTGTCGTTGGCGTTGTTGGCTTCCAAATTTACCATCATTCGCTTCATAAACTATTCCAGAACATTACAAGCCAAGTAAGTTTCTACTTTTTAAACTATCAACAATTGCATAATTAATTTTATGTTTAGTGTGGCGATAAAGCTTGCAAGAGGACGTGCACATCCGAAGAGTTGTATTGCATGCTGATCGATGACAACGGATACGTTGTGGTTGCGTATGACCGGAAGAAGACTGGAATGTTCCTGGGGGATTTCCGGCCCGACATTCTTGAGATGCTCGTCGAAGAAGGAATCTATAATCGGACGCGTATCTATGATTATCAGGCTACTTGCTTCCCGAACATCGTTACAGGAAGTCCAGCTTCAATTTTCACTAATGTATAACATATTTTTTGTTTTTATTAATTAGTGGATGTAATTTACAATTATTTTTTCAGCCGTTTAAACATTTCGCCAACATTTTCACGTGGGCAATGTCGACAATCTTATATTTTGCACGAGCAACTATCGCTTATCCGAACAGCGATTTCATCGTACCGGAACCCACGATTTCGAACATGGAGGAAGTCTCCGATGAAGAACAAGATATTCCGCCGAGTCGAGCGTTCGAGAAGGACTTTGATCAGCGTCTTCTCATCAATAAAACGCATCCGGAACCATGCGATACAGAACTCTATCTGTATCATCTCACTCATTACACCGAGAGTAATATTTCTCGGCGTGGATACAACAAAACCATGATGGATTGCACGCGCCCGTTCCTCGTTCAGCCAGTGCTATCCAGTAATATGGTGCTATTGGTAATCAATATGCTATGTCCGGAGAATGCGTCGAACGAGCCAATTCTCAGTCCAACTCCGGTAGATATTCAATACAATGAGAGTCGACATTGTCACATTTTGCATCACAACAATTTCCCAAGAAGGAATTATATGAGCTGCATCAATAGGAGTATTCATGTAAGTTTAATCAATCACAAATTTTTCAATGTTAATGAATTTTTATTAATACAAGTGAACATTTTAGGAGCAATCAATTCAGTTGTGCGGACGAGCTGCTTCACCAAAGAATTCCATCGTTTTAATTGTTGTCGTAGCAGTTTTTCTATCAGTCATCCAGCATTGAGGATTGTAAGCTGTATTTCTAGTTAGGGAATTGGAGAGGAACCGTTTTTATAAGGCAAGTACTAAGATTTTTGAAAAAATATCGCTACTCTATCGTGGTTTTACTCGAAATTTACTAAAATACTCAAAATATCAATTTTATCCATAGATTTATTGAAATAAGTGCAAATATTTAGTTTCGCATCCAATAGTCAGTAACCGCGCTCCCCTCCGTAAGATTGTTGCAAGTATTAGCTCCTAATGTGCAAACATTTATTGATCTAGGCATTTATTGATCATTCCTATCAAATGATAAATTTTATAAAACGTTATTCATTGTATCCAGGAATTTGATTACGTTTAATATTTCTGCACTCATACCGTCGCTCACACATATCGCTCTTTACGAATGTTATCAAAAAATAAACAATCGTTTTTCATACAAAATAATTAATTAATTAATAAATATTAGTGTTTATAAGGTTGCATACTCGAAAAAAACATAATTAAAAAACCGCGTCTGCGCATTCCTAATTGGCGTTTGACTTTTAAACGATTCTTACTAGAAGCAGCGACGCTGGTGTGTTGTGCAAGCACTACATGAAATGTTACCGCATCTAACCTCGAAATTATTTACTGTTATTCCAGGTGGTATAACATTTGGCCGACAAGTGTGATTGCTTTGATTGGAATTGCGTATGTGATTACATTGCGTACGTGTGCGGCAGATAATCGGGGCGATTACAAATGCAACGGGAACGATGATAACGTCATCGGCGGCGCGCTGAGGCACTCCGAGCGATGAAGACACGTTGGTTCTGGTTGTGCGCGCACGGCAACTGGTGGTGGATGTAGCAAAATAATCAGACGTAAGTGCACGCAACAAACATCTTTCCGCATATACATCTTGGCAGGCATGTAAATAGTACACACGTCCAACTAACAAACAACGATTCTCCCACATTATAAATGCAGATCGCGTCGAATTCCTACGGCATTCGCATTCGCATTACGAGCGAACGAGAGCCGCCCTGCAATCCACCTCGCCAGCAGTTTTCGTTGCGGTCTTCGGCGAGTTGCACACGTCGACACAAATTACTTGCGAAATAATTAGCGGCAGCAGCGTGGCGGCGCCGCAAGAATGCGCCAACACTTTGCCCGTAGCGACTGCACAAGGTATGTCCAAAAATGTTGACGCGATGGCTGCGACCCAGAAAGCCCGTCCTTCGCCTCTGCGCGCTCGCCGTGCTCCTGCTCATCCTCGTCGTCTATCTGAAGCAGTTCTTCGACTTGGAGACGATCCATGCGAGCCGCGCAACATCGCCTAGGAAGGCCGCGCCGAGTCTGGAGCAGAAGATGCGCGCGTGGGAGAGCGGCGTGATCCCGCACCTGGGGGACGATGGTGAACCATCCTACCTGAAGGGCCCCGATAAGGAAAAGGGTGAGGCGGCGCTGAAGAAAGTCGCCTTGAACACGGTGCTTTCGGATCGCATGCCTCTTAATCGAACGCTGCGCGATCCGCGACACAAGGAATGTCGACGCTTCCATTACGATCCGAAGTTGACCTCCAGCGTGATCATCATCTTCTACAACGAGCTGCTGAGCGTTATCTTGCGCACCGTGTGGAGCGTCATTCTGCAGACTCCAAAACATCTGCTCAAGGAGATCATCTTGGTCAATGACGCCTCCACCGAGGGCGATCTCAACGAATGGCTGGGCCACTACATCCAGACAAGACTGACGCAGTACGAGGTGAAGTTGCTGCCGCTGGCGAGCCGCATGGGGTTGATACGGGCGCGTCTTCATGGAGCTCGTGCAGCGACTGGGGACGTCCTCATTTTCCTAGACGCGCATTGCGAAGCAACCGTGGAATGGATGGAACCGCTGTTGAGTCGTATCGAGGAGGAACGTACGGCTGTTTTGGTGCCAATCATCGACGTTATCGAAGCTGATAACATGGCCTATGCTACAAATGGTAATTTTTCTGTATTGATTCGAATAGCACGTTTTAAATCCCAATTTTCAGGTGAAACTTATCAAGTTGGTGGATTTACTTGGTCGGGGCACTTTACCTGGATCGACATCCAAAACGACGAGGACAAGAAATCGTTGGCGCCGGTGAAGAGCCCTACAATGGCTGGCGGACTCTTCGCGATTGACCGGAAATACTTCTGGGAAGTCGGCTCCTACGACGAGCAAATGGATGGCTGGGGTGGCGAAAATCTGGAGATGAGCTTCCGCATTTGGCAATGTGGTGGTCGTCTTGAAACCGTACCCTGTAGCCGCGTAGGCCACATTTTCCGTGACTTCCATCCGTACTCGTTCCCCGATAACAAAGATACACATGGAATTAATACGGCTCGTCTGGCCCATGTGTGGATGGACGATTACAAGAGGCTCTTCTTTATGCATCAGCCATCGCTGGAGCACAACCCCATCGTGGGAGATCTCACGCATCGCCAGCAGTTGCGGCAGAAATTGCGTTGCAAGTCGTTTAAATGGTACTTGGACAACATTTACCCCGAGAAATTCGTACCTGATGAAAATGTCCAAGCGTACGGCCAGGTGCGCAATAAATTGGACTTCTGTTTGGATAATTTACAGCTGCCCGACGATCATTTGGGTCCG
Source organism: Aleochara sp. GC000083 (assembly GCA_030264555.1). Classification (NCBI taxonomy): domain Eukaryota; kingdom Metazoa; phylum Arthropoda; class Insecta; order Coleoptera; family Staphylinidae; genus Aleochara; species Aleochara sp. GC000083. The sequence goes on from JARJDZ010003392.1 coordinate 42,614, forward strand.
TTGGGTTTGTATCCTTGCCATCCGTATCTGGCGATGTCGCAGTACTTTTCGCTCAGTGCCAAAGGGGAATTACGACAGGAAGCGACATGTGCGGAAGCCTTCGCCAACGGCAACGTGCAGCTGACTGAATGTCATAATCATAGTAGGGAACAGTACTGGGTGTATATGCCAAACGAGGATGGTCGCATTTTCAATCCCAGCGCGAATAAATGCCTCAGCTCCGAAGGCGTGAAAGATTCGGGCGGATTGATTGTCGATGAATGTCGCAACACGCCGCATCAGCAGTGGACATTCACGAATGTCAATGCGACTGCCATTACGGTCTAAGTCTTAATTTTTATTTATTAATTTAAGGGCAAGTACTTGTTTAAGCACGCAAGAAGAGTATATATAAGTTTATTATATATCATTAAGAGGCAGCAACGACGAAGGGAACACAAAGTGAGATATTTTTTTACTTCGTTTTAAGAGATCTATCAAGAATCACTACGGCGTAATAAGAAAGAGGCGTAATTCTGGAGAAATGAGTTTCATTCGACCTGCCTATTTGTATAACAATGAAGTTTATGCCCTTTGGCCTTCGGAGAAGTGCAAATCTGTATTTTCCCGACAGACGATGAATCATTCTCCAGTGAGGCCTGGTTAAATATTCTACAAGCGGAGTTGACTATTCAAAATAGTTTCAGGTAGCAAATCTAATTATAATAATTTTACATTTGAATTTAACTGTATTGATTCAGGTAGATGACTTCGTACTGTGGCGCCATCTACGAAATGAGTTAGATACAGCGCCGCCAGGAAAATGTGAGCAACGTTGTTATCGCCATTAATTCGTTAAATTCTATCTGTAACTTGAGTTTCAATCAAATATTAGCTTTGACAATTCTTATATTTACAGAACCTTGTACAAATTGGCGAAGTTTATTGAGACGTTATCTAAAGTAATCAACCACGCACGCGTGAAATTGGTGTATTCTGTGGAAAAGGTACAACCGGTGCACGAACGTGGGGAGCGTTGTCGCAATGTTTTTGAGCGAACAGTACATTCCGTTTGATATGCTAATGAAGACGAGATGCATATCGAAGTAAACATAAACATCGACGTCCGCTCAGGTAGTTGACGATCTTGGCGTTCAAGTTAATCTTTGGGGTAGGTCACCTTGGCAATCAAAGTTACTGCGCCGAGGTCTAACATTTGTCCCCGTTGGTGTTTGCTGTTCCAGTACGTGACGAAACGTCGAGGAGGTCGGCTTCGGCTCGGATGCCAGACAAGCGCACTGTTCGAGCAGTTAAAATTGAAATCGGCAGCGGATTGAAGTGAAACAGTGTCCTCATCAACATATGTTCTTGTTCCCTGGGCCGCTTGCAGTATAATTACGACGCAAAACATCGCTGGATCCCGATTTGTATACGTATCTTTGAAGCCATTCACGTAAGTTTATTTTTCATTAATTGTTTTAATTAATGTGTGCAATTTACGTTAAATATTTGTATTTTGTTTTCAGTAATTATTGCAATTCCAAACATGTTGCTGATGTAGCTGTCTGTCTGCTGCTTGTTGTCTACAAACAGGTCTATTCTAGCTGACTGCAATTGCTGAAAAGGTAATAAATAATTTATACCATAAACCGCAATAAAGTAGAACCGTCAATGATTGTCCGTATTTATTGCCATGAAGTGCTAAATTTTATTGCTTCGTTTTAGGTGACCGCAAAGTGCACAAACATGAAGGGCACGTCGAGTTTCATTCTCCTTGTGGCCTGTTTTATTGCCTTGTATGCAGAGGCAATTGATCCAACAGTTCTTGCCCAAAGCAACAATCAACAAGTGAATGCAAAGGAAGGGAATTCAAGGGTGAAGGAGTTGCTTCAAGATAATTTTGAGCTGATTTCTGTAATTGCAGTAAGTGTATCTTTATTATTCTATTTTTGTTGTTGTTTGCCGTCTGCAATAATCGTAATAATTAATTTATGTGTAATTATGCAAGTGTGTCATGATTACAAATCATGCAAGATGTAATGCAGCATGTTTATGAAGCGTTGACATTTGCCTGACCATTAATCTTTTGATGATTACGTTCACGTTTTGAGCTTGTTTGCACTGGTAAATGGCGCAATTACGGAAGTAATGGAACTTGGATATGTTTATTGCGTGCCAATATTGACCTTTCGATTATTATTGCTGCAGCGAAATTTTATTTTTCTCAAACATGCGTAGACTTTACAATTCCGATATTAAAATAAACAACGACCGAGATAATGATTTATAAATATAATTAAGGACGCGGTACTTTAAAATTTGAACGGACGTCATATCGTAGATAGAGCAAAAATGTAACAATTGAAATTGCTGAGATAAAACAACGATGTATTAATGTTTTTTGTTTATCTTTTAGATTTACCGACATGGAGATCGTACGCCCGTTGATCCGTATCCGTTGGATCCGTACAAGAATGAAAGTTTCTGGCCGGTAGATTTTGGACAGCTTACAAATGTAAGTAACAAAATATTCATAAATTTAATTATTCGTGGAAATACCCCACGAAAATTACAATACGTGTTAGATATCGTATTTTGCTACTTTACATTTCTCATGATAATTGTTATCACTGCTGTGTGGCCGCTACCTACAGCTGTTGCATGGTATTTTGTTACGAAAACTTACACGCTACAATAACACAGCAGATAAGAATTATTTTAAACATTTGCATTTCTGCATGCTTATTCGTATTTATTTATTATCACGGCTAAAGTTCATGTTCTCGTTTTAACAGCTGGGAAAGCAGCAGCACTTCGAGTTGGGCAAGTGGCTGCGTAATCGATACGCTGGTTTCCTGCCGACAACGTACAACGAGAATGATATCTACATACGCGCGACCGATGTGGATCGCACACTCATGTCGGCTTATTCGAATCTCGCCGGGCTGTATCCGCCGACATCGGCGCGAGACGTCTGGAACAAGGGCATCCATTGGCAGCCGATTCCCGTGCACACCATGCCTGAGGCGCAGGACATCTTGCTGGCGATGAAGACACCCTGTCCGCGCTACAATGTCTATTTGGCCGCGCTGCTGAAGCAACCGTTTTTCGTCGACTTGGCGAAAAAGAATCAGGAACTCTACGAGTACGTCACACGCAGCACGGGCCGCCAAGTCAACGATATCCAAACGCTGGAGTTTATCTACAATACGTTGTTCATCGAGGATTTGTACAACTACACGTTGCCCGAATGGACGACGCGCGTATATCCTGACGTTATGCGACCGCTGGCCGGGCTTAGTTTCGCAATCCCCTGCTATAATGCTGATCTTGCGCGCCTCAAAACCGGCCCGCTCATGTTCGACATCGTCAAGCATTTGCGGAGTGCAACAAATCCGGCCGCGTTCATCAGCTCAGAGTATCATCCGCATGGATCCTCGCCCTACATTGAGAGCAACGCTAAGGACGATAAGGCGAGAAAGATGAGGGTTTACTCCGCGCACGATACGACCATAGCAAATGTACTTAATACGCTGGGTTTGTTTGACCCACATTCGCCACCGTACGCCAGTACGATTTTGTTCGAGCTGAAGAGGAATGTTGCGCAGAATATTTATTATGTTAATGTGTTCTATAAGAACACGTCGAAGGCTACACCGATGACATTGCCATCATGCGATTTTGACTGTGATTTCGAGAAATTTGAGCGCTTACTTGAGCCAGTAGCCATCGACATAGCCCAGTGGTCCGACGAATGCGAACAGCTCACAATGTGGTCATTTCTTTCATTTGAGAGTGTCGAGGGCATTGTTGTATTTGTTTTATGCCTTCTCGTCGGTATGTTCCTTATGATGATGTTAATATGTTTATTTTGCGGCCGACCCAAATGCGAACAGCAAACGTATTTACGACTACCTGACGACGACGAGACGGTTTAGGCTTAAGGCGACTAAATGTAAATGTAGCTTAATGCGGCTCTATATAGCTACGTTTGGAAGTCTTAAGATTCTAAAGAAATGAATGCCACAAAAACTCATTTTATAGTAATGAGGAAGGTAATTTTTATATAATTCCAACTCCCATTAAGACTGCAAATTAAACTCACATTCAATTGCATTTATATCATTGTTATAAAAGAGACAAAATGTGATTTAGTTATTTGTTAGGCAGTTACCATTATTATTAATTCTATTGACTGATTACAAGTAAGATAAGGCGTTAATTTTGAATGCGGGCATCATCTCTTAAGCCGACCGAAAAATGATAGACGAATTCATTATCAGACCATTTGATATATTGTATAAACTTGAATGTAACTATTAATAGTCTGGAGTGTTTATCATATAAAATTGTATCCATGGAATTCGGTACAGACAGAGCAAAGTATTTTTCTAACAAATATAATCGACATGTGGGGTCGTTGAATGTGCAAACAAATGAAACAATTAGTACAAAATTGATGTACTTAAAAGATATACAAAAGAGGCCATTATAATAAATATAATGAAGGGTGCTTATTGTAGCGTAATAATCTTGAACCATTGTAAAGATTGATGCATATTATTGATATTAGCCCCCATTTAATTGATAAATCAAATTAAAAGTTGAAGTAGCGCCAATTTTATGGCCACAATTTAGTGGGGGCGCTATTTCATACAAGGGTTGTTCCAAAATTTATGATTTGAACTAAAATTGGCTTGTATTCTGCCATATTTAAAATAATTATATCACATTTAAGTCGAAAGAGACAAAAATCAATCCACAAATGTGTGAATGATATAAGATTTAAGAAAACACTTGTTTGTAATAAGTTTGTAAACTTTTATTTGTGTAACTTAGCGAACGACCCTTGTATTTTAATATTAGTTCATATTTTAAGCACAAACCAGTGGGGGCGCCACTACGGTGAAATTTTATGCTAGAAATCGCTTATCTCTGAGTTATGATGTCATCAGCTGATACGGGTAATTGTGTATTGCATTGTTCACCCGTTCGGTTCGCTCTTGAATCAGTTAAATTTGTGCCGTTGTCCATATTGTCGTGGCAGTGGGTCGACTCCTTTATCATCGCAATTTATAATTGTCGCGTTGCATTTGTTTACAATGGATCTTGCAACGAATACTCACTCTATACCGAACGCGTTCGCGAATAACGATGAAAGTGCTTACAAATGCAAACGTTACTGATCCAAATTTACTAATGTTTATAACATTAGCTGTTTAGTCATAATTTAGCAACTAGAATAAGCCTAATCTATATAATTCTATATAGTCTGCTACCACTTCCACACAAAAATTAATAGTTTTTTATTGTCATGTAAGTATTAATTTCATATGTTCACATTATGTCTTATCAAGACGCGTGTTAACTGTGTTGAATTCTTATCATAGTCGTAGGCACCGCTATTGCTAGGTGGTACCAATATCTAGATTAATTACATTTTAACTAAAATGAGAAACAAAGCATCTCTATCCAGAGTTGTATTACATTGCTATGTGATGATTGAGCATGATAGTCAAGGTTGTTGCTGGAAAGGAGTGTTTCTACTGACTTTTTAATTTGTATGCCTTTCTTAACATTTGTCTTTTTTTGTTTCAGATCGATTGGTGGCATTTTAAAACACCAGTATTACAATGAGTTATTTACGTGTCCCATTTGGCATCCACTTCATCCAGAAGCTAACTGATTGCTGCTGTCCTCGTTTACGTTTCAATAGGGAATTATGGTATGGAATGAATATTCATTTTTTTTCAATTTCATGCATTAGTGTGTGATGATAAAGTCAGTGGTATTAACATATTTGTTGTGTTTCAGTTATCGAAGCTCGGTATTGATATTAACATTCCTGGCCTACATGTGTTACCATCTTTCGCGCAAGCCGATCTCGGTGGTGAAGACCGTCCTACATCGCAACTGCACCGAGCTGCATCCGGATGGCACGTCGCATAACAGCAGCACTTGGTGCGACTGGGCGCCATTCGACGGCTCCGACGCCGATGCAGCCACCCTTTTGGGGATGCTGGATTCGGCGTTTCTCATCGCGTACGCCATTGCGATGTTCGTGTCCGGCGTGGTCGCCGAACGCGTTGATTTGCGCTACTTCCTCGCCATGGGCATGATCCTCAGCGGCGTCTCGTCGTACCTCTTTGGCATCGCACGCACCTACGGCATACACAGTCTGTCGTACTTCGTAATCGTGCAGATATTTGGTGGGATTGCGCAAACGACTGGATGGCCGGGCGTCGTGACCGTCGTCGGCAATTGGTTCGGCAAGAGAAAGCGCGGTCTCATCTTTGGCATCTGGAATTCGCACACATCGATTGGCAACATATTGGGCACGCTGATTGCGGCTCGCTACGTTGAAACGGATTGGGGCTATTCGTTTATGGTGCCCGGCCTAATTATCGCTGCGGGCGGCGCTCTGATTTTCGCGTTCTTGGTGGTGCACCCCGGCGACATCAATCTGGCGTCGCCGACGGATAAACGCCGACATTCGAAGAAGATGGATAATCAAGTCGCCAACGTTCCATATAATCAAATCCAAGACGTAGAATCGGACGATACCGAGATTGTTATCGGCGAACAGGTATGAATGCAAATGCAGCTGGAAGTTTATAATGCATGGCTAATTGTTTTTATTTCCGGCTTGTTTATACATGCCCAAATTTCCGTTTAATAGCGAGTCACTAGATTTAGAAATTTAGAACCCGATGATGTAAGTTGCATGTTATTTATTTTACTAACTTTTCTTTATACAAATGGAGGGGGGGGTATTGACAATACTATGTTTTATTTCAGGACGTTCAACGACGCCATACTGAGCGTACGCATTTATTAAGCAATTCAACGTCGCATGAGGAACGAGCAATCGGGTTCTTTGGCGCCTGCAGGATTCCAGGCGTCATTGAATTTTCATTGTCGCTCTTCTTCAGCAAGCTGGTGAGCTACACGTTCATGTACTGGTTGCCGTTGTACTTAAACAGTTCAAGTAAGTGTATCAAGTTATTTAGTACTTAAGTTACTAATAATTATGTATTTATTATTTCAGCAAAAATGAGTGCAACGTCCAGCGCAGATATGTCGACTGTTTTTGATGTGGGTGGAATTTTCGGTGCCATTGCTGCTGGAGTCATCAGTGACTCTACGGGAATGAGTGCACTGACTTGTGTGCTGATGTTACTTGCTGCAGCCCCAATGGTAAACAAATAACTTGAACATATTGTTAACGTTGCTAATTGATTATTCATTATTTTAGATGTTCATATATCAATATTTTTGTACGATAAGCTTTGGGGTGAACGTTTTCCTGCTGCTGCTCGTTGGTGTTTTGGTAAATGGTCCCTATGCGCTCATCACTACTGCCGTTTCTGCAGAATTAGGAACTCATTCGAGCCTACATGGAAATTCGAAAGCTTTGGCAACCGTTACTGCAATTATTGACGGAACAGGTTCACTTGGTGCTGCAGTGGGACCGTTTTTGGCTGGTTACGTTTCCTCCTACGGGTGGCACAACGTCTTTTACATGCTGATTGCATCTGATATAATTGCGCTCATTTTATTACTGAGATTAGTAGATCATGAGATACACAAGTTCAAAGAAATTCGACGAGGACCTATCCGAATTGAGTAATTGATTGTTCAATTGTGATATTGAAACATATTTAAATCACTGAGCATTATTATGTGGCCAAATTTTACCACTTGAAGTATACAACTTATAGAATTTTATTGTAATAAAGGTAAATTTAATTAACCGAATGTTGCTAGGTAAAACCTATCGGACATTGAGTATGGTTAGAGTCGCCATTACATGTGATATACCATTAGGCAGTGTTGTAAATAATTTATTCTTGTATAATCAATCTGTGAACAAATGTCTTATTATCTTTATTTTTACGTAATCTGCGAATAAGGCTGGAATCGCTGCTGAATAATGGAGAATCTTTAGGTTGCGTTGGACACATTGCTGCAGTTAATAAGGTATTTTGTAAACACTTTTTTTCTTGTAAAGTCAATATGTGAACATGTATCTTATTGTTATCATTGTTGCAGAATTTGTAAGTATGGTTAGAGACCTCATTGAACAATGGAAGGATTTCAGACTGCATAGGATATTTTGCTCCATTTATTAAGGTATTTTGTAAACAATTTATTATTATGTATTCAATATTTGAACACATGTGTTATTATTTTTATATTTGCAGATTCTGCAAGTGTGACTTGTGTCGTCATTGCATGTTGGAGATGCTTTAGCCATTGTTGGACATTGTGCTGTAATTTCTAAGGTATTTTGTTAACAATTTATTCTTGTGTATTCAATATGTGTCACATTATTTTTATTGTTACTGAATTTACTTACTGGAACTCGAGGCAACATAGGACATTGTGCAGCAAATTCCATGTAATGTGAGTAATGGCTGCAGGTGCTTAAGGTATTGTACAAATAATTAATTGCAAGTTGTTGTACGCACGTATTTGTATTGGATGAATATGTTATTGCGAATGTAATTTACAATTTCGCAATTCATGATCCTCTAGTACTGATCGTGTACGTCTGCAAATAGTGACGAGTAACCACGATGACGAGAAAGATTGCATTATATGTATTGAGAGTTGTAAGTTTCGTGCAAAATCTGTAACCATTTATAGAAGTTTTAAACTGACTTAAGTAGAACAGCTCGGTGGTCGAGCGGAGAAGTTCACTGCTTCTCAATCCGAAGTTCTGGGTTCGAATCCCAGCGCCGGTAAAAAAGTAAAAAAAAGTTTTTAAGCCGAATTCAGGCTTGTCGGTTCGGCTCGTAAATATTCGTTCCGCCGAAGAATATTCTAAGCCCA